>JAPMOQ010034492.1:2020172-2032852 GCA_026543055.1 Argiope trifasciata
ACAATTTTTGAAAAATCAACCCTTCCACTTTTTACTCAATATGTTTTATTCTTAACTTCGTAATATAATGAAGACCTGGATATATAATAGTACCTCTACCTGTTTATATATTTAGATGATAGATTTTGATATAGAACCTAAATTATAGTCAAGACTGTATACTAAAATTTATTTATCTAGCTTGTTGATTTTGAATTATATTACGGTCTGACAGACAGACAAATTTCTTATAGTCAAATTTTCTTTAGTGATAGATTTTAAAAAAGTATTGCCATAATGACTGCACATCATTCGTAAAGCTTGTTTCAGTTTATTATGTGGACTGTCAGACAGATACTATATCATTTTTTTTTTCTTTTTTACTAACTCATATACGCAATATAGAGAATGCAATCTTAAGGAAATTCGAATTCCAGATTTTGATGAATCCCCTTGTATTATTAGACATTTTTAATCTCTGCTCTAAAAACACATTTTGGACTATGTCCGTCTAGCAAATGTAACTAAAAAAGTTTTGGTTTAGATGAATGAAATTTAATATACGGTTTTGGTTCGAAATTTGCTGATATACAGTAAAATTTGCTATCCGATAACTACAAAAAAAGAGTTAGATATTAAATTTAATACAGATATTTAACGTTTATAGTGTAGGCACTCGTTAAGTGAAATCCAACTGTAGGTAGCCATCCGCATGTGATTTCAGAAGCATGTAAAAGCAAAAATTCAAAAGCGTCATGACTTAAATATTCCAAATTTGGTATGGAATTTTGTGACAACATTTGTTGTTTTATGGTAATTTTTTTAAATCGGTTTAGGTCGGTCTAATGTACAAATTCGATTTTCGAATTCTATAAACGACGTACAAGAAATTAATCGCAAAAAACCCTTTGTTATGTATGACTGTATAGATTCAATAAAATGCTAAATTCATTCCAAAAGCTCATATTTCTTGTAACTATTACGCGCCATTGCCTTGAAATGTTTTATCTGGCATGCTAAGTTTATTAGAGAATATGCTAGAACGTTTAGGGGAGACAACTCCCTCTGGTTCATATTTAGAATTGTCTGATATTTATCAATATTTTAACAATTACAAGGCCTTATGAATACGAGATAGTAAAAACAATCCAATTTAATTACATACGCCATATGTGTAATTCCATTCCAATTATGGACTTTTTATTCTATTTTGACGACATGTAATAACTCCCAAAACAGCCAAACTTAGAATTGATTCCAATTTTTTTTAATTATTACTTTTCCACTAATATAATTGGAAATTATATTTGCACTGCGCTTTGTAGCAAATCAATCGTTCTGATATCGTGAACAATGTAATTTGACGCATAGCGTAAAATTAAACGTTTGAGACACAAAGATCTTGACCTCATCCAGGTGGTCCCTAATCGTTCACTCCTACAAATCTACACCCACCAATTCATCATGTGAACCACTCTGCCTTTGTTCGAATTTCCCCCTGGTACGCTCACGAAGAAACCACATCATTTTTATCGTGGAACGTGACGAACTATTACAAAAAAATATATATAAAAAAAGCGTTCATATAGATCACGAATCATTTATTTTTATTTGGTACGGTTCCCAGGTTCCAACGAGGCGAAAATGTGGGTGAAGTTCTTTGAATCATTTGTTAGAAGTATTTTCATGTGGATTAATATAATAGGGTGGTTATTTTTGATATGATGGTTATAGAAATATATAATAAAATCAGACAACACCAATTATTTAGAATCTGTTGGATGATTAACTGGTTAATTTAAAATGAATATATCGATTACAAATGGCTGTAATTATTTAATGAAAAATAATTTGTCGATAAAATTACCATATAATGTGGATGGACCTTCCAAATTTTGTATACAACATAAATGTTATATGTGACTTCCTGTGGTGACAGGGACAATATCCAGGCGGTAATCCATTTCAAGCCATGCATTCTGAAGCATGTCTGCAGTCATCGACGCAATGGTATTACTTGAGTTCTGTTAAACCAAAAAGTGCAAATTATCTCCTCCCACTTTATGCAAATTATCACGTAATTTTTCGTGATGTGTTTTGATCAAGTGGTCGGAAGTCGTCGGTTAGGCGGGGACTTCCGGTATGTTTGATATTTAACAAGATGTTCTGGCTTTGATACCTTCTCTTAATAGACTGCTCTCATGACTTTAACTCCCTTGACTTGAACTCTGTTAATAGAATGCTCTGATGAGTTAGCTCTCTTGATTTAAATTCTATAAATTTAATGCTAGAAGGCATGGGTTATCTGCTCGGAGTATATGATTTATTTTTTCTGTGTGTTAAATTGTCTTTATGCAGGATAAATTGAATTGATGCTGAACATTTTTGAAAGAAAAAGTGATTTCTTTCGAAAACATTATTTTTGTTCTCACTTAATACACTATGCAACTCTGCTGCCACGTAGTTGTGGCAAACAAATTCTTCAATTCGCGCATCAGTTCTTAAATTGTTTTGGGCATGGGAAACTTTGAAGTTCCGTTTATATTATATGTTAATCTTATTAATAAATTCTTTTTCATTAAACAATTGTAGCGGTTTGTAGTAGCTATATATATTTGGAATTACCTTGCATTTAAGAATATTTTGTAATATGTGAGGATGAATGGTTATGCGTGTCTGTGTATGAGGACTCTACAGACGAGAACGTTATATCTAAAGTTATATTATATTCATTACAATAACATACTTTAGTGGGTGGAATGTGCAAATAGGAGGGATTTTTTAAAAACCTTTGATAGAATTTTAATTAAGCCAAGTTTTGACATATTTTTGCGATTCTTTCTAGTCTTTATTATTCGGCAAAAACTTTTCAATTATAAACTTTTTTTTCTCTTACAAATTTTCTATTTTTTTAACCACTGGGCGGGGTACTTCTCAAAACTTTGAATAACACTCTCTAGCAAACATGTTATCCCAATGCCTAGCAAATAGGAAATTCAAAATATGCGATGCGCAATCAAATTTCTGCACCGATGGAAAATAGTTTTAGTAATGAAATTACTTATTACCTGATCTTTTCTTTTCATTTTAATTTTATCTTCATTTAAATTTAATTTCAGATTTATTTGCATTTAAATTAAGATCTTTCTTGGACTACGCATGTTCAGCCTACATAACAAATATCTGTAATGTGAATGTTAACACTAAACATACTACAGCCGATCAAATGATTAACTTTTGCATCGAAAATGCGCATTTCAACTTATTGCTTTTGAACATTTGACTTCTTGCCTTTTTATAAGAATTATATACAATTAATATTCGATTATGTTTATTACGATTATTCATATAAATTGTATTCCATCAAACCTTCCATTGCCAGTCCTCCCTATAAGAGAGTTCGATGTCAAATTGACTCGACTCCGTATAGGACATACACGTTTCACACATAAGCACCTCATTTTTGGAGAAAGCGCACCCTAATGTTCCACTTGTCTTACTAATGTTACTGTTAGGCGTGTTTTGACCGAATGTCCTTTTAATTCCCATCGCCAAATTTATTTTAATACCTTATCTGTTACCTTGCGCGACTTGATGGATGAAACATACCATCCAAATCTTTTTAATTACTTGAAAGCCATTTGTTTTTTAAAATATATTTGATAGCATATGCTATTTGCTTACATTGGAAATTTTTGAGCAATTTTCACAATTTTAACTGTTTTTACGTTAAAATCGTTCTCTTTTAATACTCATGTGTTCGATACATTTCATATGGTTTCAATAACTTACGTCTTCTTTTAAAATCGTGTTGTTTTAAATGTCTGTTCTAATTTTACCATATGCTTGTCGCAGTTTGGCCAGGTGTGACTCTTGCACCAATAAACCACACACAACCAACCAACCAATCGATTACGTTTTATTCGTATTTTGTTTGAGAAATATTTATCGTATACCGTTATCTACCACAGCCGATCATCTCACTAGAAAACAATTTATTGCTTTATAAGGTTATAAGGTCTGAAATTGACATAATGCCTATTCAAAATATTGTATTCAGTTAATTACATATTCTTGATTTGACTGGCATAAATGCCTGGATTTTGTTTAAGATAAATGACAAATGAAAATATCTCGGAACAAAATTTTTTTTCTCCAATTAGCAATAGAACTTGCCACCGATTTTCGAGAAGCCCATGAACAATCAAAAGAAACAACAAATGCAAAACGATCAATGCCTATCAACGTGTTAAATAGGATATTTTTTTTAAAAAAAAACGCCAAAATTTATTCTAAATGTGAAAAATATTTTTTCTGAAAATATACAATGGAAACACCCTCTATATGTAAAAAATATGATAAGTAATGAATTAAAAATTCTTATTCTTTATGTTTGTAACACGCAGATATTGGCGATGTACAGTTTTATTTAGTTATAATGAAGTTTAGTTATAATGAAGTCCTTTCATTTGACCGACTATGGTAAAAATAGGTATGTATTAAATATTGGTGTATTTAGTGTTAAGTCAACGGTCGAAGCAATTTATATCTTACGACTATGCATTAAATAAGCACTCGTTATAGAACTCAATGCGTTAGAAAATCTTCTGGCTATATCTTGATTTCCATTGCTTTGATTTAAGAAAGAATAGCAAACCGAATCACCTACACAGTTTCACTGAAATTTTTCAAACAAGACTGTTAATAGCACTTCTACATAACTAATCCCTTCCCCACAAGTCCACTAATCACAAGAACTCATGTCCAAACGATTATTTTTGAAACAACTCCACTCTTTCTCCTAGTTTACAATATTCAGAGAAATGCAAGAATTAAAATTAATTGTCCAATGTCTGGAATACGAATGGAATCATGGGATTTGCTATTATATTTCAACTGAATATGTGACAGCCCTAATCTACGAACCCAGGATTAAGTCCGGAGGCGAGATATATTGCAGTTCATTATGAAGTAGGGGAGATAAAATGAGGTTCTTGCTTATTGTCCTAAGACCCTGAAAAGCCATGCTTTGTTCTCATAAGGTTTTGGTCGGCCCTTATGAGGGTTATAAGATGTTAGAATAAGCCAACCGTGTCAGTAGGATCCGTTGTAGCATGATGGAAATATGAAAGTATTTGTTTCAGAAAAAAATAACTCATTTGTAATCAAAATAACAGCTTTAATAACATTTCAAAACATGCGGAAGTGAAGGAAATATTTAATGAATATTGTTACATACTGTTCGTTTCGGTACTCTGAGACAACCCTTTTTCGACGATTTAATCAAATTAAAGGGAGAAACGTAAAGGATGAGCGCATTTCTGAAATACTACACCTTCTTTGACCTTGGATAGGGCACATAAATTGTTCTTACTATAAATTGTCGAATGGCAACAGTTGAAATATATATTATTTTTATTTTACTCCGGTTATATATATAATTGTATATTAGTTGTTCTTTTACAATTGCATTTAATGCAGCTTTTTGCATAGCTAATTAATGGTACTGCAAAAAGCATTAGAAATGCTAGGAGGTGGGCTCTCCATGTAACAGAAACCTCCCTAGAATTAGAGGAGAGACAATGTGAAAAACAATCAAGATGATAGAAATAGGTGTTAATCAAAAGGCTTAATCTCATGCAAAAGTTGTAATAATCGTCATCATATAGATAATCCTGAGTGGCTCTCCAATGGATATCGTTCATATTTTCTTATACTAATCAAACTAATCTTATCTCACAAAAATGGATTTTGCTTTGTTTCAAACATTAAAAAATTACCTTTTCAATTATATCAATTTCAATTCCTAATTTTTTTTCTTTATTTTTAATAAAGTTTTAAACTTGATTTGGTGCTTAGGCTGAAACAATATTTTTAATATTATGCTGAAATTCAGGGCTTCAGTGACCTTGAAACCGGAGGGATTCAGGTTCGTGATTCGATTCCACTGAAGAACAGTGTGGCTTAGTATGGATAGAGGTTGCCAGCACAGGCTTCATTTTCGTCATTTGACAGCGGTTCAAAAGTATGAGGTCCGTCTCAAAATAGCCCTAATGCTGCTTTTAGACGGGGCGTTAATATGACTAATTTGCGATGAAATTCAAATTGATTAATAAAAACATTCAGTCGCGTGCTTTTATCAATAATGAAATTAAAATGCAGCTTTTCTTGGGCATTAACTTCGAAATCGGACACACACTTTTTAATTTGTACGTATTGTGATTTGTAGCAAATTATTATCGATGCTACTAATGATTAAATAATAATGAGACTTCTAATGATATAATTATTAATGAATGATTGATAATGAGATAATTAGCGATTGATTACTGATGAGATAATTAGCGATTGATTACTGATGAGATAATAAGCGATTGATTACTGATGAGATAATAAGCAATTGATTACTGATGAGATAATAAGCGATTGATTACTGATGAGGTTATAAGCGATTGATTACTGATGAGATTATAAGCGATTGATTACTGATGAGATTATAAGCGATTGATTACTGATGAGATTATAAGCGATTGAATACTGATGAGATTATTAGCGATTGATTACTGATGAGATTATAAACGATGTAATTAATAATGATTGATTCATAATATTATTAATGGTGTAATCATTAATGACTAGTTATTATTGATGTAATTTGTAGATAATTAACCCTATTAATTAACCTTATGTTTTAAACATTATCTATTGAAAAAATGAATGTTTTCTTTAAAAACAAAAGCATTCCTTTTTAATATTTTAACAGTTTATGAAATCAATTTTCTGGAAGAACGAACTGGTCGCTAAGGGTGGCTAGTTGTAACAAAGGAAGTAGAGCAAAATTACAAACATTGAAAGCAATGCTCTTATATTGAAAAATAAAACTCTTGAGATAAAATATACATGAAAAAAAGAACCAGTGGATTCCATTACAGGTGATCAAAGATTAATCTATAAACTTAATTAAATCACAAAGAGGTCTCTTTAATTTTTAAAATATCTCCCAAAGATATCCTTGGGAATTTTAATTATTATACCAACGTTCTCAAAACCTTCAACTTTTCATATTTCTTATTACGGTAAAAGCATCGAATAACCCAGATTTTAAGTGTCATCTAGAACTTAATTACTTCGCATACTTAAGAAGTCATTTAATCAAAAATGGCAAATTAAAGTATCTTTTACACACACGGCTATGTAAGAGATACTGTATGAAAAAAGACTTCGAAAAGACTGTGGAAGAAAGCAGACGAAAAGAGAGAAAAAAATCAATAACTTCACTTCAGTTCCAAAGCTAATGGTCTCTCGAAAATATCTTTAATTAAAATTCTTCCAAAAACGAGATATTATCTTGTAAAAGTTTTCAGTTGTTTACTTTAATTCCAGGCAGCTGGTTTTCAATTTAAAGATCTTTTATTATTTTTTTATTAATATCATAATAAGCTTTTTCAGTAATGATCTTGATGTGTCTATAATATTTCTGGTTGATTGGCCTTTTTTTTTTTATAATGCTTAGAATTTTCTTTGAAGATGGGTTTCGAAAAATCTTATTATGTTTAATATGATAACTAAAAAAAGATCGAATCTTCTGCGATCTATTATTTCTGGCTTTTAAAGATGGTTAATAAGTTGATGGCAGAAGTTTTATCATTTTTTAAGTTTTCTTGCGATGGCTTATATTTTTACTTTTAAATTTAGCAATAGATAAATTTTCTTGGGTTGCTTTTGAAATGTTAATTAAAGCGAAAATTCTTTGTTATCTAAGACGTTATGCATCTCTTTCGGAGCTTTGTTGATAAAACTTTAAAGAGGAGGTTTATATTTAAAAAAACTAAACCTCTGCAAAAATGTTTCATTTGAAAACAAAAGACGGTGTTTTTGAAATTTTAAAGAACCATCAAGTTATGGTTTAGGAGTTTTAAGAATGTTTATGATTTTAAACGAGATACTTTAAGCTGGGAGCTTTTATGTTAATCTTTTTTTATAGGTATGCACATATTGTTTGTGTTTATTCTTATACGAACTATACTTGAACATTTCCAATGCTATTTTTAAAAATTATTTTTGTAGCAAAAAGTTATAAGTGGCACTTGCTGAAATTTTTAAAAATGTTTAATAGTCTTCCATATTTTTCTTGTCAAAGTATACGTCAAAACTTTAAAAACATGTTATTCGAGACTTTATATCAACCCACTTTAAGTTTCTACTTTCTTAAGCTCGGATGCAAGACAATAAATAGTACCAATAAGGAAAAAATAATTATGTTCGAAAATGAATTTTAATCCTATTTTAAAATGTGTCACTTAGCTTTAATGTATTTGATTAATTAAAATCACATATTTTCAGCTTTAATTTTTTTTAAATCTGAAATTCTTATCTCATATATCATTTATCTATATTTTGCAAGTTTATAAAGTTAATGCAAACGATTTAATATATATAAAATGAATGTTCCAAAAGAAATCAGAATCTTAAGGTGAATGTTATTTAGCTCTAATGCATTGATCGTTGATACTAAAATCGTAGCTTATTTTCTTTCTAGAACATATTTTCAG
Source organism: Argiope trifasciata (assembly GCA_026543055.1). Lineage (NCBI taxonomy): Eukaryota > Metazoa > Arthropoda > Arachnida > Araneae > Araneidae > Argiope > Argiope trifasciata. The sequence goes on from JAPMOQ010034492.1 coordinate 2,028,704, forward strand.
CAGTAATTTTTTTTAATCCTAAATTCTTATCTCGTTTATTGTTCATTTATGTATGCATTGCTAATTTATAAAGGTAACGCAGGCAACATTATAAACAAGTAATATAAAAAAAAAATTTCTATTCAATTTTTACTTAGGCCAACAAAGAAAGTTATTTTGGTTACTTTTTATTAAATAATTATCAAAAAAAAAAATTATTGATTTTTTTTTCTGGAATTGAACTCGCATTCTTCGCCTTCATGTGAAAAATACTGGTATCCTTGTATTTTACCATTGAGCTACTGCCTTTTGAATTCAATTTTCATCACAAACTGTTAAAACTCTATTTAAAGTAATAAAAATTACTTCAATAAATGAATTAATATTTTTTATAAAACTGTATTAACATTAAGTGTCATCTTTGATCCTATCCTATGTGTATGATCCTATGTATTTGAATCAATCCTATTATAAATTGAATGTTATTTAGCTTTAATACAATCATTTATTATAATTGTTCTTTGTTTTTTTCTTCGAATATATTTTCAGCATTAATTTTTTAATCTTAAATTTTTATCACATTTATTTATGAATTGCAAGTTTTTAAAGTTAACGATATTATAAAAAAAGGGGGAACAGAATTATTACATTAAAAATGAATCAAAATTCTGAAGTTAATGTCATTTAATTTTCATATATTTACTAAAATCGTTCTTTATTTTCAGCTTTAATTTTTTAAATCTTAAATTCTTATCAAATATTATTATTTATGCTTTGGAAGTTTATAAAGCTTGCGCAAACGATATTATAAAGATAAGTTATTTGTAACAGCTTTTTAAACTTGCAAAATATAAATCCAATAACAAAAAAACTATTTTTGTAAACTATTTTTAAAAATATCGTAAACTGTTAGAGGAAAAAAAAAATTGATCGAAAATGTCGCCAAAAAGCTCATTTAAAAAAAAAAGATTTAAATTAGTAAGAATGTGTTTTTTTACAAAATTATGCAGCGAAGTGCATGAACTAAAATTAATATTTTAATTAAAAATGTATTGAAAATTTATTATTATACATCTGTTATTGAAGAAGATATTCAATGCCAAAATTGATGGCTCTAAATCCAACTGTATGTTCTATACAGTGTTTTCAACAATTTTTTTGACCATGTAAGTTGCAACACGAAATTTCTGGATAATATCCATGCCTATAAATAATATCGCGTTGAAAAAATATTCAAATATGGTATTTTCATGAAAACTGAAAGGATATATTTTATTTACGTCATAATCAAATTTACAACCAAACATATAGTACCAAAATAACCCCCACAATCCTCTAACTGATTGAAAACCATTCCAACCTCAAAAACCCACCATCCATTGCAGCGGAAAAATCTACTGCAAATATCAAATCTCCGCATCCATGTAAAAAAGGCTGTGAAATTCCGAGTCGTCACATCCAATACCTCTAGAGAAATGGAAACGTATAGTTATTGCCTGAAACATCGATTTGGCGAAATATCCCAGGATAAAGACAGTGGCCCAAAATGACTAGAAAATGAGAAAATAAATGTTGAAGCAGTTGGGCACCAGGCACAGGATATAAAACTTGTTTAAGGGGAAGATTACACTTCGGATAGCGTTTCAATTTTTCTGCTGGTATATATGTTCGCCGAGATTTGGGTCTGTAGATTGGATAGTGAATGCATCGAGAGGGTATTATTTTATTGATTTGTGAGGCTAGTAAGATTGCTTTAGACAATGTTTATTTCGTTATTACTTCTGTCTTTTTGAGTCAGAGAAAAACCATTTCATTTTCTCATTTAAAAACTATAATGTATTGTGATTTACAAACAAAAAGAATTTGGGATATTAACGAACCTCCAAGTTTTATATCAGCCTGAATTCGAATATCGCATTTTTGGAAAGTGTCTGTCTGTGACCAAGATAATTCAAAGACGCTTTGATCTAGTCAGATGAAATTTGGTATAAGGTCTTTACACCAGGTTAAAAGATTTTTATCAAAATTTGAGCAAAATCTGTTCAAAGTAAATTAGTCTGTCCCTTTGTTGGAATGTAAGTTAACTTCAAAATGACAAGAGATTGATAGATAAAGTTCGGAACATTTATTCAAAATCTATACAGCAGACATTTATCAAATTTTGAGTCAAATCCTAGAGATTAAGCATCTGTTGGAATGGTCTTCGATACCAAAGGATTCTACCGAAGAATCATCGTGTAAGCGTGTCTGGAGTACATTAAATGCTCTAAGGCCGAATTTCCATTCGCTAGTGCGACGCAGAATGGCCAAGTGTAGCCTTTGCGTCATAAAACCAAACCAAACCATCCGCTGGTGGGAAAATTTGAAGATGGATTTCTAGAGTCGTCCTCGTCATCTAACAGAGGCTCAATATTACAAGTTTCATCCCAAAATAACCCTAATGTTGCTTTAAATTGGAACGTTAATATAGCTGAACTTATAACGTGAACTCGATGATTGTCTATCGCCCCTTCTATATTTCCGATAGACATTGCAAAATAAAACTAACATAGCTCCCAACTTCAAAAATTAGACCGATTTCGCCTAATCATCATTCTCAGACACAGTAAGCCAATTGGAATTTTCATGCTTGTTTCACAAATTTAATTAACAATGTTTTCACTCCGATTGACTTGAACGAAGTTCACATTCAAGGTAATTGCTTGACGTTACTTCATTAATGTTATTAATACATGAAATGGAAACTATAAGTTTTTATTTTATTTGTTTTATGCACTCTATCCATCTTTGATCATAACTCTGTGTAGCTTCTATCGCATGTTTTTATTATAACTTTTTCAGGGGAAATTTAATAAATAAACCTTTTTTAAAATTCCTTTATACTTTTCTTATAATTTTTTTTACAATAATAATTTTGGTAGAAATATCAGTTGGAATTCTAAATTTAAATAAATTCACACGAATTCGTCAAAATTCATTATTATAAATGATTTTAAACTAGTTTCTTGTAACAAAATTGTTCTAAAAAAAATTTAAATTGTTTGGTCTCCAAATAGTTTATTTCCTAAACATTTTATTGTACGTTCTACTTTTTTCTTTCGGTACCATATACTATTTCAACTATTCATCTTTTCAAAAATCTTTCAGGAATTCGAAATTCAGTGCTATAATTAAAATGTGAATGAATTTGAAATATAAGTTTTTTTTATAAAATTTTGCATTACGGATTGTCTCATTACATTTTTGAGTATCTTTGCTTATTTTCATCGAGTTGTGCCCTTGCTTTGAAAATAAAAAATAAAGAAACTTCATATATTATTTTTAAAAAACAAACGATTTTTCAGTTACTTCTTTTGACATAAGAATATTTTGGCATTTCTCTTCGCCAAATAATCTCATTTCGCGGAATATCTCTTAGGAAATCAAAGCAGATGTCTCTTGGTCTTTTGAAAACTTTTTTCTACCACCTGCCCATTTCTTTCATCTCTCAACGAATGGACGAAAAAAAAATATTTGTAAACATTCGAAATGTTCTTTTTAGAACAGTGCCGAACGTAGTCTTTGACAGATTACAAAACTGGGATTCTTCCGTATGTGACTTTTTTTGTTCTTTTAGAAGGTTTCTTGTTTCAATCCAGAAAAATGAGGTAAAAACAAACGCAACAGGTACATTGGAAAAATGATTCTGAATACGAAAAATAAATATTTTTTTGAAGTTTTCTATTCGGCTATCTTTTGTCTTCTTGATCATTTTTTACTATCGTTTTCTTTGCGAAATATGAAAGGAATATTTTTAAAAAAAATCTCACTACGAAGTTTTTTCTCTTCTTTTTTATGCTAGAGGTCTTTGAACTCAATTGCATTAAAATAAAAGCTAATAATCTTATTTGTATAATGAGTTTAATTTTTAAAGAATACTTTCCATGATGAAAATAATTTTTTTATTTATTTGCACATTATAAGCTAGATTAATTGGTAACCCGAAATAAATTAATATGACTATTAAAATGCATATCTTTTCTTGGACATGTGTGGCAATGAGTTTGTTAAAAAAAGCTTGTAATGACTTTATTTAGTATATTTTGACTAATTAACAAAACTAACCATTTTCTTTGATGAAATTTTTTCAAAATTTAATCAAAGCGGCAATTACAAGTAAAAGATTACACA
>JAPMOQ010034492.1:2032862-2088161 GCA_026543055.1 Argiope trifasciata
TTATATGCATATAGGTTTTGAGCATGGTCATTTTGAAATAGCATTAATTCATAAAAATGCAATGCCGTTTATTGATAAAAATTCATCGATTTTTGATGTACTGATCGAATAAACCAAATTTTACTACACATTTTGATATGTTGCCATAAACGCAAAAACATTAATTCTGTAATTGGATGATAGAAAGTTCAAGCTTCCATTTTATGGATCATCTGTTATGCTTGTGAATATCGCGAGTCAAATGTTGTTGAGGACAAAATTTAAATTTTATTCTTTTGCACGTTGACAATATCAATATTAATCAAGCCTGTAAAGGCCTTATCACACGGCAAAATATCTTCGGCATTTTCCATCAGCAAACGACAATGAAAGTGACGTCACTTCAAAGTTTCACATGATTGGTTGAATTTTGTTTGCGAACAATATTTCCTACCACATTTTCGAGCTGGTTAGAAAAAGTTGTCGATTATGAAACTTGCTTTACCGGTTTTTGAGGGTAGAAACGGAAAAGTGCTGACAAAATTTCCCCGTGTGATAAGGCCTTAAAAGAAAGAAAAACAAGTTTTAACGCAAATGCTGCTAATTCTCGGATTTGTGACCCCTTCTGCTTTTGCGCATGCTTCAGGAGGCATTCATTTCATCAGAATGCTGGTGGCAGGAAAAAGGGAAGGAGATATTCGCAATTAGAAATATATTAAATTGGATTATTCAGGAAATTACTAGGTGCGATAACTGCTTGACTTTCTGATTGCCACCACTTAGCGAAGTAAGAGGGGTGATCAAAAAAAAAGTTTAGAAGCAGCAGTATTCGGAAAGTAGAAATAGTGGATGGGAATATTTTAACCCAGAGTGAAGAAAGATGGCAATAGTTGTCTTAGACCGATCGTTTGAGGAAATAGTGCTAGCACTAGAACTTGAAACAGCGACAGTAATGGCAAGATGTCTCGAACAGAGGTGCGAGTCATGATACGATTTCTATGGGCCAAGAGTATGTCCTCATTAGACATTCACAGACATAATCGCTAAAGTGTATGGGGACGAAGCAATCAGTAGAAAACTGGTGGCGAAACGATGGCGTTCTTTTGAAGCTGACAGATATATTGATCGAAACTTTTAGATGGGACGACTGGAGTTACCCCCCCCCCCTTCTCCACTATAGCTCCAATTTGGCTCATAGTGAATATTTCTTTTTCCTGGCATTGAAGGAACACTTATATCAAATAAAGTTCACATCAGTCGGTGAAATTCAAAGAAATGCTGAGAACTGGCTCAACAGCCAGGAACTGATTATTACCAAGATGAGTTAAACAAATTGGTCCAGCGGTGTGATAAATGCCTCAAAAGATTTGGTGATTATGTAGACCACCACATATGGCTCCTAATTACCATTTGCGTCCTGTTTCTATTGTTCATAAAGCAATTTCCTTTGCCTTGTAAACTTTTTTGGATCACCCCTCATATAATTGGTGAAAAGTTCTAGCATCAGGATCTTGAAACAAACGGTAGTCGGGAATTATTAAGGGAATTTAGAGCCATTATATGGTTGAAAGAAGGAAAAATTTAGAGCTTCTCATCTAATAAGATGAAATTTAATCAAGCTTTTTAAAACAGTGATTTAAATTTATTCAAAATAAACAAGGTATCCTTAAAATATTTTTTGCATACTAATTAATAAAGGCGCGTATTTATTATATCCTTGATTTCTGCAAATACTGTCTTTATAAAATTTGCATGCGTTTCACATTTTTTTGTGGAGTAATTCCTGGTTTACACTCGGCCATTGTAAGATGGCAAGTAAGCAGCGCATGCGTAGAAAGGGCCTGATTTATGTTTGCCGCAATTTCATCAGACAGATCCAGGCATACCATGCTTGATTATAAACTGCTGTTTTGTGGTGTCTGAATTTTTCTTTTTCCCTGCTTATCGTATTAAAATGATCGATATTTACACAAAGAAACTTGGAAAAATAAAGAAATGAAGTCAATATACCTCTATTCAAAGAAATTGTTGAAAAAAAAAGTCAAATAAAATGGAAAAAAAATTCAACCTCGCATCAGAAAGAGCAAACAATATCGGAATTAATTTATAAGCGAAGTAACGCATGCGCAGTAAGAAACAATACAGAACAGCGGTGTATAGTTGTAACGTCTGGACAATTGCTTGCCACTGACCGAACAGCATTTTTAGTCTTTCTACGCATGCGCTGCATACTTACCGTCTTATAACTGGCCAACTGCAAACCCGGCATAAAGTCTTTTTATCCATTATCGAGTTTGTTGGATTTTTTGTACCATATATCCATCAGGTGATTTTCGTGCCAATACATCATTTTTCGTATTAATTTTTGATTAATATTTTGTTTTATTTTTCAAGCATTCTACAGTAATCTTATTCGTCTTAAAACTTTTAAAGTTTGTTTTAGCTATGGATAGAAATCTTGTGTTATTTCGAATCGTACACAGTTAACGTTTCCTTAAATATTAAAAAATCATTAAAACGTTGAGAATTTGTAAATATATCCTGAAACTTTTACACTCACAAAGCAAATATCAACTCAGTCTAATTATTTTAAAACTGAAATGAATTAAATGTTGCCCGAACAAACCTTTCGTTGTTTACTTAAAATTATCTATTAACAGACTTAAATTTTGAATATAAACAATGACGAATCATACTTTATGTAATAAATATGAAAAACTTTAATTAAAATACAAATTATACAGATTGTTGTAATGAATGTATGTAAACGTTCAGAACATTTCTTTTGTTTCATGTAATTAATATCTCTAATTCAATTAATTATTTAATAGATAAATTTGTTATTCAATTCAGATTTCTCAACACAGTAAGTTCATTCTATTACAACAGAAACTTCATCGCTAGCTCTTGAAATGAATAGCAAAACCAATATATAGAAAGAGCCTTCACTTTTGTTTAAGAAATCCACAATTAAAAAAAGTGGTTTAGTTAATTAACAATGCTCCGAGTACAATAAATTCCATGTTACACATTATTTTTCCATCATATCAACACATTATTTGATAATTTATTGATTGTTAACCTTCATAAAATATGTTCTGCATTAATTAGAAAAGATTATAAAGAATTTTCCAATTAATTACAGATAAATAAAAGGAAAATAATATCATGCTAATTATTTTTCCTCTTAGTTCATTTAAGATAGAAAAAAGAATCAAATTATAACAGAATGCAAACAATAGCACAAAAAAGTAATTATAAAGTTGGAAATCTTTTTTTTTTTTTGGCTAGTTTTGCATGTTGCTTCGTAGCAAGAATGGTAAAGATGCGAAGAAGATGCATCTTCGAATCTTATTCGAAACTTTTTTTTCCTGTTTCATCTTTTAAGAGTATTTCTTTTCATCAAAATCAACATTTTCTCTTTCTTCTCTCTTGAGAATTCGGGAAATTAACCGGAAAAACTGTTTTTCAGTTTCATCTTGAGCAAGGAAATATAAGCTTCCCTGTTTAGCGTGAGGAATGAAATTTATTCAATTCGAATTTTGGCGAGTCGAAAAAATTTAATTAAATGTTTCATTTTTCCTTTATTTTTTGTTATTTATTTAATATTTTTCTTCTGCTGTTCTGTGATGTATTTTGATTTCACGCTAGGAAGCAGTTACGAAGAGAAAAAAAAATCGTCTGATTAAAAAAACAAAATAGAAGTAAAAAAAGAGAGAGTAAAGAATGAAGTTGCATTTAGAATATTTTCTTTAAGCCTACTTTTCTTCTAAGTAAATCTCTGAGGATGTTCCAGCGAAATGAATTTTTGTTTTAATACTGAGAGTTAGATGGAGGGAAAAAATAAAGAGAAAATTTGACACGATATGACTTTAAATCATATTTTTTCCCATTTAAGCTAAAAAATAAGCTAATTAATTACCAAAACTTTCAATGCTTTTCCCCCCATCAGAAAAGACGCTTTTATTTATTCAAAATCTTATTTCCAGTTATTTGATGAAAAACTCTTATAAAAAATCATTCTATTCATTGAAGTTCAGAATCAAATTTCAACAAATTTCGTAGTTTTTAGAGATTATATACCAGTTTAAGAATTCTTAATTCATTACTTAATTTATAAGCAAAAGAAATTTAAGGTCTTAAGAAAACAGTATAATTTAGCCATTCTTTAATTGAAAGTTTTTATATATATTTTTTTTCTTCTGATTTCTCTTCATGAAGATGTTAATTAAGTTTATGAGCTAATTAGTCTTAAAATGTCAGCCTAGTAGGCTGACATTTAAATTATAGCTTAATAGTTCTTTTCTCTAAATTTAATGCTAACTTAAGCCAGTTTCATTCTCTTTAGACGAATTTCACTTTATCTACTAATATGAATTTCACTTTTATTTATAATAAAAAGTAAATATCTGACCAGTGAAGTGTTAAGCGATCTAAACACGAAAAGTAAGCTTTATATTGAATGTAACAATTGGGAAAATAAATAAAAACATAAATTTTAGAACAGTTTAAATTAAAGAAAAAGTTGTTTACAAATTTTTTCATGTTAAAAAATGTATTTCTTATTGCAGTTTGACAATGCCAATGTTCATGTTGTTTGGTGAAAACAATGGCATCATATAAAAAAAGATACCAGATCTCGCATGAATTTGGATCCATTTATCAGAGAAAAGTGAATCCGAAGGCAGGTTTGAAAAACATTCAAAACATATTTTTAGATTTGTAGAATTAAAAATTGCATCAAATATATCAAAGTTTAGAAAGTACAATATTTTGACACTTTGATGGATTTTTTTTTAGTTTCAAGTTAAATCTTTTGAAAAAATGTATGGAATATAGCTTTGTTTAGTTATATGTGTAATGACACTCATCTTAGTAACGGTACAGTAGGATTGGAAACATTTCAATGTGGTTACTTAAAAATATGTGAGAGAGTTATATGAACCAGATGGAGTTATCTCCTTAAAACTTTCCAATGCATTTTCTAGTAATATTCTCTAAATAATATCTCAAAGAACGCCTTACATGGCATTATTATGCAATAAAAGTGAAATATTGACTTTTGCTGTTAATTTAGCAATTTTAAGGAATGTTTCGTTCTTCATTAATTTTTGATCCACTTTTAGTTACATATTTTAATATAAAAATATTAAACAATGTATGCAATATTTTTGATAGTTTTTTTGCACGCAAAAAAACGATTATCTTTCTTCAAATATATAATTTTTCTTATCAAAAAGATAAATTGCTTTTTAAACATTTCATGAGACCATCATTTTACCCATACTTACGAAATTTCTTCCTATTACATAATTGTCCATATAATGTATGCATCCAATTATGATCAAAAGTAAGGACCATTCAAAACGCTGATTAACCCAATTAACATTAATTTAATCTGCATAATATTTGCAAATTAGAGAGCCTCAAAGGAACTCTGACTACAACCAACTTCTTCGAGAATGCATTCTTTGGAAAATGTGGGAAAACTGAAATGTTTGTTCTGTTGCCATCCCTCTGGAACGAACTATCAGAATATATTCGTCTGACGCAAATCTTGGTCTTTTTAGTAGGAAAAAATATGAATAAATGCATTTAAATTAAGAATATTTAGCCAGATAATAAGGGACCCTACAATTATTTAGCTTAGAAGACACGTTTTAATATTCATAAAAGAACGCTGGTCGATTTTTCAAGTTGTTCTAATAAATTAAGGGTTGTGTTTAAAATAATGACGAAGAATGCTGTAAAAATGAATAATTCCGCCTAATTGATGTGATTCTGAAATTCGAGATAATTAATTCTGAAAAATTAATGCAACGGCTTTGTTAAAATGAAGGCTTTCAAAAGAATAAATAGCAACGAAGTTCATTATTTTACACGTTGTAATGTTTTCTTTTTTAAGTCTAGAAAGATCAGTTAGAATTTCGCAAATAGGAAAGACAAATTAAAACATCGACAGGATTGTAATGTGACATTATGTACTTATTTTATGAGTTTTTAGATAAAATATTTAATTTAATTCATAAAAGGAAATGCATGCTTTTTATTCCTAGCAAAAATATTTCCGTTACTAAGTCCAAAATAAAAAAAAATTAATAGCCATCGTTTAATGACATTATTTTCCTTATGCAACTTTTTCAAGTTCATAAACAGTAAATTGTATAAACAGTATTGTTCATAGATAAAAAGCTTTAATTTTTAATCCTTTTAACAGCAAATGATTTTCTTTTTTCTTTTTCTTTCTTACTTTATTATTATGCTGATATTTTCACCAATCGTTTAAACAATGTAATATATGAATCTGTTATTAATTATTTAATATCTTGAAATATCCTGTAAAAATAAAGCAGTCAAATGATTGCTGCTAGATAGGTAAATCCTTCAGATTTTCGTATTTATTTTAATAAATATGTGAATTATTTATCTGAGTATGTTTCAAATATATTTAAGATATTTGCAAGCTTACATGGAATCATAGTGGAACCATGTTAAATCGGGGTGTAATAGTATTCGAGACCTGAATGAATGAAAAAAAAAACTGTATTCATATTAAAACACCCACGTTTCTCAAAAATTAAGATTTATTACATGAAATCATATAATAACTTCATGTACCGTAATTTTATATTTAAATATTAATGCAGTATATTTTTTATTGAAATAATGAACAGTTCAAAATATGAATAAAATGGTTTGCAGTTAATCAGAACTGTTATGGATTTTTTTAAAACAAATGTCATTTTAATTGTAAAAATCGAAAGATATATTTATAATATTTAGCCATTTTGTTGGTTATAATATTCCATACCTGGAGAATTTTGATAGGAGACGTTTGCAACAAAAGTTTTTCATTCAATAATTTGAATTAGATAAAAAGACATAAATGAAATTTTTTCTAAGATGTACTAATAAATGGATGTCTCTAATTCCATGAGAAAACTAATGTTCGAAAAATTTAGCTATAAGCATTTTAATAATTCAGTGTTTTCATGAATATTTAACATTTTGTTTGGTATTAAAAAATTGCTATAATGCAAAATTTATAATTGGATTCCATTAATATTTCTTATTCAAAATTTGAAATGTAATTGCTACTGATATTTTCTGAACTAAAATTTAGTTTTGGATTCTTGCTCTTGAAAAAGAATTTTAAACGCACTAAATTTTCCCCCCATTTATTATAAATTTGTGAAATGTTTTACAGTCAATTAAACTAGTCAGCTGTTTGATCATTTTCCTCTGGATCTTGCTTATATATTTTTGTGCTAGGTAACTACATAGGAAATATTTTTTTTTTTCAAAATCCTAACTTTTTCTTTTATTATTTTAAACGTTCAAACAGCTTTCTTTAGAATTTTGTTACCGTTAGAATTTTATTTTTACGTCTACTTTTGGGACGTTTTTATATTCGCTTTTATCTACAATGTAGCCTCTTTTAAAGACTTCTGTCACAAATACAAAACTTTGATCAAATTTCTAATAAAAATCTGATAAATAAAAATCAATGCTTGTTTTTCGATAAAATTTGGTATAGTAATTTCTCAATGGGTTCTACAATTCCTGAACAAGAGAATAAGTAATCTAATCATTTAAAAATATTTCTTTATGCTTTACAATGTGAAAAAAAATTGGAATTTCATATTATTCAATCGATCCTCATGATTTAAAGCACGGATAGAAAAAAAAAGATTATTTTTTAGTTGGGGAATAAGATTATATATTTCTTAAGCATCTGCGAAATGTTACACAAATCACATGATAAACTAGAAGAGTTTTGCTTTATACCTCCTTTTAGCAAACTAAATAACTAAATAAAATTAACAAAAGCCCCTTTTATTCAATTTTTTTGAAAAAAAAAAATTGGCACTTGCCTGCTATATTTTGGTTTCATGGACCTTTTCATTTTTTTATGCAAATATTGAAAAATATAACAATTATTGAGCCTTTTTCAGAAAATTTAACCTGGATGTAGTCAAATTAAGTAAGAATAAGGCACGTTTTTAGGGAAAAAAGTATCCCTCTTTTTCAACAACAACAAAAATGTTATCACTCCATGAATAAATTTTAGTTTCGTAAATGTTTTTTTTAACATCTTTTTTTATATAACTATTCAAAAACGAGTATTTTCGATCGTTTTCCAAGGGTGAAAATAAAACTTCAGTCCTAACGTAGTTACATAACTTAATGAAATTGTTTCAGATTTAATTTTAATTATTTAACTCCACGATTTGTAGAATTTCTACTTGCAGGTTTGAATCTACTATAACAAAGCCTCGCGTACATGAATTTTCATTTTCAAAAACGCACAGCTAGTTAAATGTTTAAAATGGCATATTGTGACTGTTTGTTGTTCCGAACCATCTGTTGGCCCTACCCATCAAGACTAGCTAGTCCTATCTCACCTGCTTTTGTGTAGCGGGAAGGGGGCAGCTGGTATAAAAAAAAAGTTGGGGATAGGGCCAATAGCCTATTCATATTCGCCAGAGCTTAGCTAATCGGTTACGACTTTACACGGATCGGTTGAAGAAAGGGTATTGTGTGACACTCAACCTCGAAGTTAACAAAGTCATCAGAAAAGAGAGGCAGATTTTTGCTCTTGGTGGATAACCAGTAGCTGGAAAGTTTTGGGGCCCTTTTTTGGCAACCTCCTGAGCATTACGAGAGTAATATGAAAAGCAGCAAAACTCAAACATACCATTCTTCAGGGACGAATTCAAAAAATATCAATGTTTAATTCATGATATAATTGGAAATGCGAATTTTTTTAAAAATTCTCATATATGGAATTTTCCGCTTTATCACAAATAGACTAATTTAATTTTTATTTTAAGAAAAGTGTAAGGAAATCTAAAATTAATTTGCACTAGTGAAAGTGTCATTGCAATGCTCAGTTTACTTATGCTGAAAATTTAAATGGTATAATCTTATTTTGTTATTTATTTTAAACATGTGGTTCATTTCATCCTTATCTTTCAGTTTTTTTTTAGAGAAAAACAACACACTCATTTTCGAACGAATTGCACATGAAAGGAATTTTATAGGCCAGAAAAGAGCTTTTGCGAAGGAAAAAGCAATTGTTCTTAAATACAATTTTATAAAATTTATTTCTAATACGTGGCCCAATAGACGATTTTACCCTACATTATATTTTTTCAAATCTTTTCAAGGCCTATAGTTTGGGTATCATTGATTTATTTATTTTAGTTAAATTATTTCTTTCAAGCATCATGTCCCAAAGCACAAAGAAGTGAAAGTATGCCAATTATTTATTTCTAATTTTTTGTATTAAATATGTTGGTATCGAAATATCTTTTGCTAATGAAAACTTGCAAGTTTCGATATAACAAACAAAATCTGCATATTCCGACATTTGAAAATTCGGAAATACTGTCTTTTTATTATTTATTTTATTTCCATTAATATGATAAAAAGCATTATATTTGGATGATTTTGAGAAGATAATTTAATAAATAAAGTTTTGATAGTTAATTTGAAAATTGATTAAAATTTAAAAATAGAAGAATAGTTATTTAATACAATAATCTAGAATTATTATAAACAATTATCAAACTTTAATAGATATCGGTATTTGAAAAACATACTAAGTTGTAAAAAAATTCATTACAGGAAAATGAAGAATTCAGCCAACTTTCTCAAGGAATATTTTTTCTCAAAATCTTTATGTACAAAAAATTAAACTATGTAAATATTAATATTCAAATAAAATCTTTTTAACGTTTTTTATTCCGTATATAATAATATAGTATTATATATTTTATGGTTATTTGTATTTAGAATAGTGATGAAAAATCTATATTTTTCTAAATTATTCCCCCCTTCCCAAAAAATCCAATTTTTGCAACTAATATTTGTTTTAAAAATAAATGTTGATTTACCGATAAACAATCTGATACATTCTAAATATTAAACTACCGAAACAATAGTAAATTAAATTAAGGTTATTTGGATTGTAAGGCTTAAGAGCAAAAAACTAATCTCTGAAAATCTCTAAAACATCTTGTTTTGTATAAGCTTAAAGAAGAAATATTTATTTAATTTTTAAATGAAACTGTGTTTGTTTTGAATTAAATGGAAGGAATATTTTCAAAAATTTCGCTCCGAAATTCGAAGAAAAAAAGATGTATCCGTTCGAAAAATTCTTTACAATAAAAGGATTATTTTAACGTAAAACATTCCTGCTTTGTTTGAAAAAGCATTTTTTCTCTTTTAAACTCCATTTATATAAAATAAACTTTGAATTGATGAAAATATTTTCAATTTAAATACGTCAATAGTAGATACATATTTTTTTCAAAGAATTTTTTTAATAATTTTTGATAAAATTACTGAAATGCAGTTAGTAGTCCTAATATTTAAGAAATATATTCTTCCATGATTTGATAAGTTCTTTCGAAATTTTCTTGGTTTGGAGAGAAAAATTATAAAGTACGTGAAAAATATAATTTCATACGTTTTGTGAAAAGCTGTTTGTTTCCTTTTTCATAACAAATCTCAATTGAACGAGATATTTATTTTAAGAACAATGTAATATTTGGCAGACGAAAATATTCAGTGTATTATTCATTCATCAAAAATTATCGTTTTCAGCCATTCATTTTTATTATATTTTTTTACTTCAAATAGGTTTTTTTTCTTCTTTGTTGTACGGCTATTTTAACCGGGCATCTTTAAAAAGTTTTGTGATTCATTCATCGTATGAATGAATCATTCGCATCATTCATGATTCATGATTTATTTACAAAATTAATTTTGGTGACTATTATTTCAAGCATGAACAAGAAAGAAAAAAAAACTATTAACAAAATAAAATAATTAAAATATATTCTAAATCAAAAACTTTAATCCATAACATAATGTTTTATTCTTGATTCGTTGGATATTTATATTATTTTTTAAAAATTTAGTAGAAGAATTTTTAGTTAGTTTACCTTTTATGAAATATATTTTTTAAATTACTGAAATTAGATAATAAAAAATAACTTATACAGAAATAAAATCAGTATCATGGATAAGTTATTTTTTAAAATTTCAAACTGATGTAAAAATTGTTTATTTAAAAATAGTTTTTGGGAAAAATTTTCTACATTTCGGTCAATTTTTAATTAAAATTTCAATTGAAATGGTGAAAAATATCTTGCAAATTTTTAGATTATTATTAAACCAACAAATATCATTGAATTAATGCAAATATAAATAAATATGTATTAAATGAAAGGAAACGAAATTAATATCATTCTATGTCTAGCATACAATAAAGTTAAAGAATTTCGAAGATTTCATATAATGAAGAGATATGTTTTCATAAAAATATTTGACAAGGCAGAATTTTCTTGCTTAATTTATTATTAAGGGTTATTTCAAATCTAAAAAAATTCTGAAAAATTACTTTCTTCTTCATTAGATTTCATAATTTATAATTAAAAAAATTTTTCAATGGTAAAAATTGATTTTTGATTACATGAAGCAATTAACTTATTGACAGGTTTATATAGTATTTTATCTATTCAAATTAGATAGTCGACAAACATTCTAGGATCATAGCAGATATCAGAAACAATACAGTAACAATCTCGTGACAAATATCGATGCATATACCGTTTGATATCAAACTTCATATTTAGGTTGTACTGTCATGTTACCAGCTTTTTCTAACTGATATATGAACACATAATTCCAAGATATAATATGCTTAGTATCGTTGTCATGTATTTTCTGAATTGTGACTCGATTTATTTTGTATTCTATAATGCAATGCAGAAAGTTGAAAAAATTTAAATAATTCGAATTGTTATAAAATCGTTACTTTTTTACAACTAATAATGGGTTTTTAATCTTAGAAAAATATTTTTCGCATAAAAAGATAAAACATGAATCTCTCACAAAACTCAAGTGAATAAACATGTTATTGGAATCTCAATATTTCTAGAATATTCAAGATTTTGGAATATTCAGTATGTATATATTGCGTTGCCAGTTTTAGCGTCTTTTTGGGTACACCGTATGACGAATGTCTATAAATCAATTATCTGCTCAAATTAGCTTTCTTTATGAGTGAGACACCCATAAATATCTTTTAAGGGGGTATGTACTGTCAGCGACGATGGCTGCGTTAACTTAATAGCCCTATCATTAACGTGCAATTTTCATAGGAAAATGAGAACGCGCTCTTCGCGGGTTGGGAGGATATAGTTGTTGGAATAGCAATAGAATGACAAGAGCGCTATTATATTTTAACTACACAGTAGTGCTTTTCTTTGTGCGCATGTGCATTTTTTTATAGTTGAAATTTTTAAATTATATTAAAATATTTTAAATATTACAAACAATTTAGGTAACTTTCACAATTGAAGTTGCATAGAACGTGAAAAATTGTTTTAGGTTTTATGTAATTGAAATTTTATGAATCGCAGAATCAAATATATAATGTGGTTGCTGTGAGTTTGGGATTCGGAATTACTTTTGATTTATAATATAATATTTTTTTCTGAAGTTTCTGTCTGAGATTTATAATTACGGCATTTCTTTTTTCTAATGGAGAACTTCTTAATATATAACCATACTTAGGAGACTTGCTTTTTCAACAGCCATTTCTTATAAAAGTTCAAACAGAATTTAAGCGAATTTTTCTTGATTCGAAGGTGGATATGCATACTGAAAAACTGTCTAGAAATAAATAATTATTCTACCACATTTCTTTTGTTTTCTGAAAAAAGATATATTTATTTATATTGTTTCCAGGTACATATGGAAAACAATATTCACTGCAATTGATAACCATAACTGTTATGACTTTTCAAACAACTTTTTTTTATACCAGCTGCCTTCATGCGAACAACGTTTTCAATAAACAACTTTCAAAATTTCAATACGCAACTCAATGATGAATGATTACTACTATTGATCAAATACCAGTTACGCATGACTTAGCACTCAACATTCAGAGAATTCTTTCAAGAGATTTCTTCACCATTAAAAAAAATACCATCCTAATCATATGCACCCCTCTTACAGAAAAAATGACACAATAATAGTGTGAAAAACGTTCTCGAAGTTTTTTCTTTTAAAAAATGAGGTTTAAATTCCTTTTTCTAGTTCTTCAACCATGAATTTCCTGCGTGTTTTGCTATTGTGACTTTAATAATTTTGCATAAAGGGTATATTAATCATACACACACCGTTATGATTCTTTTTTTTTTTTTAAATTTTTTTCTCTGGTAAAAAGTGACGAGTGTCACACACCGCAGATGTGTAAGGATTTTAAAGTGACTAATTGTTTTCTTCCTTAAATTTTTAATTTTAGAATTCGTAGCGTGTTCGCAGTTTTTTTTCCTATACTTTTAAAAAACATGACGCCTTAATTTTTTCGCATATTCGAAGTACAGAAATTATAGATACAGTGAAAAAAGACTTATTAACGTGATTTAAACTTCTCTTCGTAAAAAAACTGTTTTTGGAATGTTTGTTTACCTTTTGTCTCTTAATTTGACTTTGAACCCGTTTATCCAAAAACAAAATGAGCACTCTGATAGCATATATTGGTGTTTGGTCATTTTTAAATTGTATCAAAACAAATGTCAAAGATTGAGGATATTTAATAAGGATTTCATTGTTTTATTGAGGCTTCCGGCATTTTCAAAATTTTAGATTAATAATATCGTATCTAAATATTAACATACAAATCCAACACTCTCGCGCCGTAAACTTATATTGTCTCTTTTGACCTTTTATAAATTACTTATCACTTCCATTTTTTCACTTCCTTTGATACCATGTTTTCTGACGGTTGTTACTTCCATGGTGAGTACAAGTATTATCGCCATGGATAAAATACAGCATTTTGCGTTATGAGGAGTTTATTCGTTAGGTGTGAGTAAACATAGCTAAATTTTTGAGACACAATTTAGGCAATGCGAAGTGATCGAAATAGTTGATTGGTTAACATTTCAGATTCTCATCATGACCTGAAATTCTTTTTTAAACATTTTTTTAAAAATCCAGTAATCCTTTCTTATCTCGTTTATTTTCTTCCATTTCATGGTTCCAGGATCAATGAAAATTGGGAAGAAGAAATTGATAAATAAAAGAAAAAGTAAAAGAATCAACATGCAAAAAAAGCTGGAGGCTGATTCGCTGCGAGCAATCTTAGTAAGCAGAAAAATCATTCACTAAGCACATTTGAGTGATTATATGAAAGCAGCAAATTTTCCCCCTTTGAGTAGAAAAATTATAAAGTTGCATTTCCAATCATCCTAATTTGTCAAGCATCTAATTACAGTTCTACGTGGGATGAATATGAAAAGATGAATATAAAGATATTAAACAAACCAAGAAAGTGTTGTGAAAAGAAATAGAAAAGCAATATAGGATAACATAATTTTTCAAACAGCTTCTCTTTATGACTTTACATCATACTATAAAGCTTCAAAGTATACATAGCGAATTTTGAAAACTATAGAGACAACTGTGTAGGCACGTAGACGCCCATTGCGAAGAAAACTATGAGCATATTCGGTCATACTATTTTTCTATTATCGGCACAGTCGTCGCCAACCTGAAATATTGGCCTCGGTTGTCAGCAAGTATTGACGTCAATGTTGATATGTAGACAAGTACTGGCACCGGTTATCGCCAAGTATTCACGACAGTATTGGTTAAATGAAGACAAATATTGTTACCAGTTATCACAAAGCATTGCTGACGATAATACTGGTTAGAAGAAAACAAATATTGACACCAGTTATCGCCAAGTATTTTTGACAACTTCGTTTAATATGAAGACAAATATTAGCAGTGGTTGTCACCAAGTATTGCTGACAGTATTGTTTAAATGAAGACAGATATTGACCCCAATTATTACCAAGTATTTTCGATGATGCTGGTTAAATGAAGATAAATACTGGCACAGACAGTACAGATTTTGGATATGGCTAGTTAAAAAATTGAAGCCAGTTCTTTTCGTGTACATTTGATAAAGCATTGTACCAAAAGCATACGCCATTTGTAATGTGCAAACATAGTAGCAAAATACTGGTGAATCTTGACACGCTAGCGCTTCCGAGTTAACTGGAAAATGTTGCCATACATTATGAGAACAAAAGCAAGAAATGTTTTTAAATAAGCTTCTAAATACAATTAAATAATAACTAGAACATTTATTCATCAGCCTATTACCTCTGGAGCGTCCTTTACAGTTATTAATTTAGTGGTACTTCAGTCATTTTTTACTGTTTAAATCACTTCCACATAATTTCAACATGACACAATTAATCTTAAATACTTTTCCTGCGGGAGAAACGTTTATGTGTGAAACTATTTTGTCCCAAAGCTCATAATCATAAAGTATCTAATATCTCAGGAAAAACAGTTACTTTAATTGGCACAGAGTGGTATTACTGTCATCAGTGAAAAACACAAGCTGTGTGAAAAAATATACTTTATGAACTGGGTTGCATTCATAAAGAACATCTTGAAGTGAACAATCTTTTCTATTTATGACCAAGCGTTAATAAAAGTGACTGGATGGCTGTAAAATATGATTAAGACTTGGAACACAGAATAACGGAGAATGATTTTCGAATGAAATTTATTATTTTTAGATAACAATTCTCAAACATTCAACAGAGAAATTTAATTTTTGAATACCATATTTGTTTTCTTAAATTTGTAAAAAATTAAGTTCTAGCAAGTAAAATTAAATGGAAATCTATAAAAATATGTTTATTTCAATAATAATAATTTATTATTCTAAGAAAAAAATACCATCATAATTTTTAATAGCTTTTACTACTTTTTGATGTCAAGCATTTAGAAAAAATTTCTGCAATTAAGCTTATTTTTTGTCACATAGTTGTATTTTTGCTGCCCCTACGTCTTAAATATGTTTGAATTGTTTCGTATTTAAGTTTGTTTTAAAGAATCCAATAAAAATCATAACCATAGAAATAAAAATCGATACATTTTTTAATAATAAATACATGAGGATTTTTAAAATGTTAATTAAACATTTTTGACGTAATTTTTATTACATTTTTTTAATGCTCAAATTTTTTTTATTTAAAACGATAAAATTTTAATTACAAACTATTCAAATGAAAAGATATTCGTAGAATAAAAACTGGGCATGGAAAACTATTTCAAAGACATTTGACCAAGATATCAACAAAAAGACTGAAATATTTTATGATAAAACTTTATTTTTTCATATATGAATCCTGTGTTATTCCGTATATATTTGTTTTTGTCTTTGAATTTTGGTTTCTTAATTAAGTTCATGCACGCAAGAGATTTAATTATTATGATTTTGAATCAATCAATCAATAAATAAGAAGGTAATCTCTTCTGTATTATTTTCAGAAATTGGTTTAAAAACTACATACAAAACTACTAATCTACAAAAACTACAGCCTTTTGTGATCAATAAGACAAAAATCAAAATTCTTTTTTTAATACGAATGATGCCATTTGCCCAAAACTAAATCATGTTACCGCTAAGTATTTTGTCGCAGTATTGTAAAAAAATTCTGATAAACTAGTCGGAGTTGTGTCCTGAAAACTTTCTCGCATATTCTCTAATAAAGGTGTTATAACAGTGATTGGTACTTCTAGTTCCCACAGCGTTGCGAGCAACAATAGTTATGAAATATTTTAGTCGTGAATTTAGTATTTTTACTGTGTCTGTTGTATTTTGGATTAATATTTGATTCAACAATTTAATTTGAATGTTGCATTTTTACGAACAGCTTGACACAAAAATATAGCCCAGGATTACAATTTAAAGTCACAAAACCCAATACCAAATTTGATATATGCAAGTTATTGTGTTTTTGAATTATCATGTTTACAATTTTCTTGAAGTAGAGTCAACCTCTAGCTAGATTTGGCTTAAAAATTAATAGGTATTTACACAATAGATGTTATGAAGATATGTGCACTGAATTTTATTCATCTAACCCTCTTAGTAATGTAGTTATCGAGTTTATTTATATTCGAACAGTCATAAGATACACTTCTTAACAGACTTTGTTCAAAATTTGATATAAATATACAAATTTGGTGGAAAGGCAGTAAACCAAATTTAATTCAACTGTCTGAAAACTTTTTTGAGTTATTTCTGTCATAGACAAGCATCTTCCAAAATTGCGTTTTTTTGGACTCAGAGAGATCTAAAGCTTTACATAAATTTGTAAAAAATTCCAGTGCGAAGTTTTACTTTTTCTATATTACGTAAACGAGAAAGTAAAAATGACATGCTGAAATGAATGGAATATTGAAGATTTCTTACGAAAGGTGAGTTAAAATTACTAAAAATTTTCGGCAATCTTTCTAACAATACAAAACATTTATATTATTTTAAATATATATATTTACTAAGATTTACTTTGATTTCTCATCTCATATTCAAATTTATTTCAAAATTATGGATACTTGAAAGTAGGTTAGAATGACTTGAAAATATTAAGCATGTTCTCACCTCATACATCTTGTATATTTACAAATTTGAATACAATTTAAAATTTATTCAAAAATTTATTTTTCATACGTTTTATTAGGAACAGTTATTATTTAACTTTCTGAAAATTACACCAGCAGTAAAAACTCTACTTTGAGAATAATCCCTTTCTTTTAACATCGGGAACACGTGGGTTAATTTGGAAGCTTTTCTATGGCCAGCTGTGAAAACAAATAAGCGCTTGCTCAGAAATTAAACAACTGTCGGGAAAAAATGTCACTCTTCATAATTAAAATTATTTTTTTAAATCTCTCTCCCACATCACCCCCTCCCCAACTCGGGAAGTGCAACAGCAAACCGCACATGGTGTTTCAAAAAATAATTAAACATGGCGGAGTTAGCATGATTACTCTAAAAGTAACAGCTGCTTTTCGCCCTAATCCTCTTAACCCTTTACTCTCCAAAGCATCTGCTGCCAACTTACGTATTTTAATCTACGAAAAATGGTTATTATATTTTTTGTGTTTTTGTTTTGTTTTCGTGATGGCAACTGTTGTGCTACTGTAAGTGGGCGTGTTTTTTATTTAAACTCGTTTTAAACAATTAAGCGATGAAATATTTTATATGTTGCATAAGGAATTTATTATTTTATTCGGAAGTTATTTGATTTCTTTATGGTTAAAATTTAATGATATTTTAACTCTGAAGTTTTCTTTTTTTTACTAAATAAAATAGGGATAAAAGGGTCAAGTTAATTATTATTTTTGATAAATATAAAAGAGTCCTTTCTAAAATTTTCCCAAAATAACAATGTTAATTTGAAACCATGCGATTTAATACTCACCAGGTCACATTTAACTGCGCATATCAACGAACATTAATTGCACATTTATTTACGTTGAGTTGTAACATACTACTATAAACAGTAAACAGAATTTTGATCGTGGATTTCAAAATTAAATGGCACATTGCAATTTATAGTGGGTATATTAATTTTACGTCTGGTTATTTTTTTTCCTGCCTTGGAAAATGTTGAATGCATATGTTCATTCTGTTTTTTAATCAGGCCTTTTCTTGGATAATCTGATTAAAAAATATTCAAGAATCAGTAAAGTAATTTACTTTCATCTTTCCACCTACTCCTATTTTGACGAATTAAACCAACCCTAACGTAACCGCTAAAGTGCGGAGTGTTTTAGAATCCAATGGCAAACAATATTTGCCAAAAACCAAATGCTATTTACATAAAGAAGGTATTAGGAACTAGGTTAGATGACAACCATCTTGATTTCCTCCCCACAACCCTTGCGATTAAACCCATAGTTTCTAATCAGACATGGGGATGAGAAATTGGTTTGACTTTAAAGCGGGGGTGGGGAGATGAGAATTAGTGGATGAATTAATATTATGATTGTTGCTACGCATTTCAAAAAAAGAAAGGAAAAACCTGTGTTTATTTGTGTATTTGAATGCTGTAGCTCGAAAAACAGCAGGTTAGAAATCTTAACCGGCTACACTGACCCGTCCGAAGGCACATAGATAAACTTGAGAGACCGAAACACCACAACAGCGACACTGGCAGGAACTGTGGTCGAGTCCTGAATTCCATCACAGGCCACGGTACAACCATTTCTGAATTAAATACGTCCCATCAGCGGTGCGAGGAGCCAGACTCCCAACCTTTTTTGTACCCACAAGGCTGGCGACAACCAACTACCACATAGGGAGCTTCTTATTCTGAATAACGTGATGCTCTCCGTGGGACACAGCAAACTAGCAAAGTGAAAGTTGTGTATAGCCTTGGCTTCGAATTATTATATATATTGTTACGGATTTCCTATATCCTTAAAATCCGTCGGGTTCTTTTTAACCTCGTATATATAGTGGTTGTGTATGGTGTTATATGATGACACCGAATGATCAGTCCTTTAGTAGAAGACACAACACAGACGTTTATTTACAGGACGAGGACAGGACAGCACAAAGACGACAAATATTCACAACACAAATATGTACAGGAGATAGCTATTTACAGCCGAGACGAATACACAGGACAACACACTGCAGATAGTAGTCCACAGGCAGAAATTCTGTAGTGACAATGTCCACTGAGCGGCCAGACAGGATTCAGCCTGAGAGGGAATCTTTAAGGGATTCACTTTACACCTCCTGGGTCTCTCCAGAACAGGCTGCACTATTCCTTTGTCTCTTCTTGCCTTTGCTGTCGACTCACTACTTCGCACAATGGGACTACTCTTCAATTCGGGACAGCTCCATTCCTGACGACGACACAACGGGCTACGACACAGGTTTCGTCAGTATATGCCACACAACAGTCCTGCGTTCAGGACTCCTCAGTTCAAGACCTCTATATCTCTAGGTCTTCTCGATAAACTCCGACACGTTACTTGTCTTCTACGTTGAACACCAGATCGTTCAGCTTCGGCTTCTCTCCACTGCCGCACTTCGGCTTGACTACACTGGATTCTTCCTCAGATCTCCTTCCTCTTTTCTCCGCTGCTTCGCTTCGACTTTATCCGACTCTCTCGATTGACTCTGACTTATGAGTTGGATTATTGAGGCACCTAGCCCCGAAGGGGCTTATCCTCAGTAGTGATATATAGACGTTAAACCTAGCGGTCAGTAAAATGCAGTGGTACTCTTCAAATTGACTCTGACTTCAGCTGCCTCCTGCCTTATATATATACCGGTGGTTGGCGGGGCTAACATCAGGAGCGTTCTAGCTGGATCTCGGCTCCTAGTGGACGGATCGGGAAAATTCTCGATGTTTCAGGTACTTTCCATTTTGTCACCAAATTCGCCAAATTCGTCGCCAAGTCGCCAAATGGTCGCCAAGCCTTGGGACCTCTGACGTCACACCCATTCACTATTCAATACATATTACTGTCAATCTGTCTTCCTTACGATGACAGTATTAGCGCGGGAGAGCGAAACCACAGGTTCGTAACAATATCAAATTTCGAATATACATTGGTGCTAAACATAAAACATGTAATCTAAATTAGTATACTAGAAGGTCGACTGAGTGAAAGTTTAAAATCTTGATTGAAGTGGCAATTAAAATGAAAGTATTAGTAGTATGATTCAAAATTTAAATTTTCCTTTCTAAGGCTATATACACGCATATCTCGCTTGCATTTTTATGCAGGATTCATGTATGGCAATAGAATATTTCATTTCCCCCAGTTCTTTAAAGAAAATGAAGTGCGCGCTGCTCCCCATAAATCCAAAAGCCCCATAATCGAAGAAAGCGGATTTCACCTTTATATGACCTCAATTTAAGTCCCTCAAACCCTTTTCCCTCTACTAAATTTAGAACTCCATAAATGGCCATCCATTATTCTGAAATGAAAATTGTTTTAGAAACTCCTTTACTTTTCTTTCATCTCAAAGGGGGAAAGTGGCAATTGAATGCAGAATTTTGCTATCGTACAACTATTTTTAGAATACATTTTTTTTTGTTTCAACTGTGACTGTGCGATTATGAGCTTCGTTTCGCTTACGCAACTCCCCGGAGATGCCCGTGATAAGACTCGACTTCCAGTAACCATTATTGGAGTAAGAAAATTTTTCAGTGATAGCAAAAAACAGATTTTCGTTTGTTAAATTGGATTTCTAATTGTATGGGTAGCAATGGCTTAAAAATTTGTGACAATATGTGCAAATATAAATGGAATTACGATATTTTTTTTTCCTTGTTACTGTCTCGTATATGAAGTATAGAGAAAATTTCGCTACCGTTAAAATTTTTTTTGATGATATTGATACAAAACTATAATTTTGCTTCTTAGCAAGAATAGTGTTAACGTAAGGAAGACCGTTTTACGATCAGCCATGTGGGTTTTGATCGGGTGTCGCGTTAGTGATTTCAGAGCTTGGCAACAAATTTGCGGACTTCGGCGAGAAAATGGATAATGGTAGAATTGTCTATTCTAGAAGCAACGTCGGTATGGGGTAGCCAGTTTTGAAAAGTAGTGAGCCGGCAGCTGAAGTGAGAACAGACAGAGGAGTGCTTCAGTCGTTGGAGAGTCCGTACAGGATCTCTGCAATCTCCGAGGATCCTCTCTAATGCCTGATTCTGCCTGGCCGCTTTGTACGCTGTGTTCAGTTGCTAATTGCAGGCTACTGCCGAATCTAGAATGCTGCTGTGTGTTGTTTTGTGTATTCGTCTCGGCTGTTAATAATTGTCGTTTGTGTGCTAGTGTGCTTCGTGTAAATAAATGTCATCATTGTAATCTACTGGGGCCTGATGATTGTGTTCTCACATACCATACACCCACTACAGGCGAACCCGAAGGTGAAAATCCGTAACAATAGTTTGAATAAACTTTCACATTTTAGTTTCTGAGTTTGAAAAGCACATTTTTGGAAAATGTCCATCTGTGGCAAAAGTAAATTCAAAGCTGTTTGAGGAGGACAAATAAATTTTGATGCACAGTTTTCATACAAAATTTGAAGATTTCTATTGAATTTTGAGTAAAATCCATTCCTAAGAAATCTCTATATCCGGCTGTTGGGATATAACTACAGAAATTTAGAGAGATAGAATTTAACATCACAGGTTTAATATCTATAAAGAAGACATTTATCTGTATATGAGCTAAATTCAACAATTGATTAACCGTCTGCCGTCTTGTTCTTTAAGACACATGTAAACACAATTAGTCATAAACGGAATGATTAAAATAAAATGAAATTCTGTATGTGATTTTACGACTACAAACATAGTTATGTGTCAAATGTTTGTTTTATTGTACTCAGCAATAAACTGTCTAAAACATAAATTCGATTTTCAGACTCTATTAGCCACATGCTAGAGATTAATTGCTAAATAACTCACCCAAGATACAACAGGATCATGGAAATGATTTTAAAAAATAGGCGAAAATGTTAAATTCACATCAAATGTTAATATGTCGTAACTTTTATATGAAAATGCCTAACATGGCGTTCTATGAGAACACCTTCATTAGAGAGTATGCGAGAAAATTTTGGGGGCTTACCTTATTCAATAGTTTCATGTCGTAGATTCCGTCTGGCGGGAAATTAAATTTCGAAGCTGAGTTTCCACGGCCATTCATTATCCACTTCCATGTGAGCAAGAAATTCTAACGCAAACGCCTCCCTTGCTGGCAGGTCAGACGGAAGCAACTCCTGCACATGTTCAAATTTGTACGGATAGCATTCCAAGATGTTTCGTACAATTTTCAGCACCGTGCTTTTAGGTCTGTCCGATGTTCGGGCAATTCCTCACGCACTGCACGGTTGTTCAACACCTGCCGATCCCTCCTGTAACTCTGTGGCCACTTCTTGAAATACCTCTACTAGATTGCACATCAAACAAACCTCTGGTTTCGAATTTTTGCATACTTTTCTTCAGACCCACGATGCCCATTGAACCAACTCCTACTTTCATACCCTTCAGTGTCTTGGACTTTTGAAGAGCTACTCTTACATAATCATCGTTCTCGTAATACAGTTTTACCAGTAAAGCGCGGTCCTACAGTGAGACACCCATGACGAACATCTGAAACAGCCGTGTAGTTGGCGGTTTTATAATACTGAAATGTGGCGTGCGTTTGACAGATATTTTAATTTACATCTTCTGCCGCTTACAGCACCATATGTTGCTAAACTTTGAATTTTTTTCTTTTGCCATACGCTTTCAGCCTTCTTTCTAACGTGTCTTTCAAATTCGACGTCATTCTCATCAATGGATATTTTTTAGAGCGTTTTGAAACTTAAACATTAATTATAGTCAGCCTGTATATAGGAAATTATACAATGTAAAATACAACAATTGTATGAAAAAAATGACTGAAAATAAAATAAATTTGCCATTTTTTTATCGGTTTGTGTGACTTTCATACCACTGTTTCCTTTTAAACATAGCATTTAAACATAGGGTTAAGAACTTAACATAGGGTTAAGAACTTAAATATAAGAAATGACTTATAAACACTGTACATATTAACATATTTTATAATATTTTCAAAATACATTATCATAGAAAAAATAATTACGTTCGAACATATGTATCAAAATCAGTTGAATGCGAACTTTTATCGTTCATGGTCAATTATCCTTATCACTAAAATCAATATCTGCTTCATTTAAAAGTATCTGGAGCACTGCTTCATAATAGGATCAGTAAATTGAACAATATTTCCACGCCTAAGTTTCAGCATCATCCTAAGTCTTGTTTATCACTGGGACTCTAACAGGGAGTGCGGTCTTAGAGACTGCGCCCAAAGAAATAAATGAATTATTTTTAAAAGCGTCGGCTGAAGCCGGTTGAAAAAGTGCACATGTATTGAAAGTCATGAAGTAGGAAGCTACAAGGTCAATCCATTCAATTGAGATAAAAATATAATAGGGGTGACCAAAAGTCCATCGCTAGTGATCTCACAGACAGCACGTCCTCCTACAGACCGCAGGTTAAGGGTTAAAATAAAACTTGGATTAATTATTTGAATGATATGTTTGAAATTGTTATTCTTTGTTTCAGAAACGTTTTCATTAAATTTTTATTAACTTCTTGAATATAGTATAATAAATTTGCTAAACAATGGTACTATGTAACATAGCAGTGTGTATATATAAATTAAATATGAAAAACTTTCGGGTCCTTGAATTATTTTTTCTATTAATTCACTATATTTTCAATAAGCAAAAAGTATTCATTTATTTTCTGCATAAAATAAAACCCTTTTGTAAATAATATATAAATATTGTAACATCAATGAAAACGTAACAACCACCTTGTAATTTTGCTTTTATTAGTAAATAAAGAATAATATTCTCTTTCAAATGGGTTTTGAAATTCAGAGGAAAATAAATATTTCTTTGTAAGCTCTTTCATCTCTCAAATGCTCTAAAGAAACGATGAAAATTATAGAAAGATTTACTTTCAAATTTGTACACCATAAGGCTTCAAATTTCCTTCCTAAAAGGGTTTTTTCCTTTAAAAAGAAGGGCATTTTATTATTTGGTATTTTCAACAGACGATATTATAAAAATTCCACATATTTTCGCAGTCGCCATTAGTTAAATCGATAGTCAAGAATAAGTAGGATAATAAACATATACTTGTTTTTAAACTGAAATGATACAGTCTGAAAGTAGACGATATTTGTGCCTTTTTATTCTCTGGAGTTCTGGAAAATGAAATGGACAGCATTATTGCTTCCATATTTTCCTGTTTCTTACGTATGGAAGAAATATTTATGAGATAAATATTTTTGAATGTTTTCGTAAGAAAAATACTTTATTAATATAGAATGAGGATTTTAAAATTGGTGTATTGATATAACTCAAGTATTTAGAAAAGATTTTTCTTTCTTTCTATCAATAGATATCTAGTTTGTTGCAAATGAAATGGCACAAATGTTTAATACGAAATAAGGAATTAGCTTTATTGAAAGAGAAAAGTTATAATGGAAAAGATTTTTACATTCATGATTTACAAAACATTTAAATTTATGGAATATTGAGACTCGGATCTTTTTAAGTAAGTTCAGTTTTATCATTGGTTTATGTTGATATCAATCATAAAACATTCTTGACTACTTTTTTATAACTTGGATTACTATATTTTAAAATAAACTAGTATAATGTGCTCATATTTTGCTACTTTTGTATCACAATCATGATAAGCTATTCAAATAAAACTTATAGCCTTATGAATTATTTTTCCAACAATAAACTGACATACTGATAGATTTTTTTCTATTTTGGAACATTTCTGCAAATCTATAGCACAGTACAATAAATTGTATAAAACTCTATTTAACCTATTGTGTCTGATTTTGGTATAAGGAATGTCATATATAGTACGAGGCCTTTTCTTAAGTAGTAAATATTGCTTATGGTTTTTTTTTTCAAAATTAGAATTTTAACTACAAAAAAATTAAGCGAAAGTTTAACTTTTTTCACATAATAAATTCGATTGTAACAGCCTAAAGTTCAAAATGTTACAATTCCAGTAATACACATTTTATAGTCATACCATATTTTTTGATAGTTTAAAAATTAATTGCATTTTATACTTTATTCGTTATTAGAATTTTCAATAATCTGTTTAAATCAAATTTCGTATTATAGCGTATAATTTAAAGGAATATTCAAATTCACTATTAAAAATTAATTTTTCGGATTTCTTTATACATAAAAATATTTATATTAAATGAAAATATCTAGTATTTTTTTTTTTTGCTTTGGTATAATTTTATGAATTTATCAACGTAATTTAAAAAGAATTAACGATATATTATTCAAAATAGCACAGATGATAAAATAAGTTTTTTTTTAACATAATACACAAATTGTAAACCAGATTTTTAGAAACAGTGGTGAAATAAAAGCATAAAACTGCAGAGAATAAAAGAGAAACGCTTTAAAACGAATTTAAAACAAACATGGTTTTGAATTTGGTAAAGAGTTTGCACCTAGAATAATTTTAAATATTGTGTGATAAGGAATTCTTCATATACCGAATATAAATCTAATGCAATCAAGTCTTAAAAGATTATTATGTAATAGTGGTTCAAAATAGAATATCAAATTGCATTATTTTCTCTATATTAATCTTTCCATAAATATTTTTTAAAAACATTATTTTTAACGAAGCAGCATTTTGGCATATGTTTAGAATTTTATTATTATTTTTTGAAATGCCATTTTTTTATGAATACTTATTGTAGCAATGCAACCTAACGAGCTTTGAAGTATATAGCGACTTAACTGTTTAAAAAAATATAAGAAATTTAATACGAGTAAAAATTTTTAATTTATGAATTAAAATTGAAACGCATAACTGAGTTCTAATTTCACTAATTTGATAAATAATGCATATCTTTATATTGTGAACAAAATAAAAATAACTATATTTTTAAAGATAATAAATAGCGCGGAGTGTAATTATAACTTAACTGCTAGAATTTTTAAAAAACGGATGCACATCTCTTCGCTTAAGCCAACAACCAACGGAACTCAATTTCGAATTTCCCAGCATCCTCCCTTTTTTTTCTGTTATTTCGTACAATTTTTGCTATAAAGATAAATGAAATATTTTCGTTAAATTAAGGGACAAATCTAACGAGTCGGAGAGCAAAATGAAGTTCCGACAGGCTAATTTTCCATGAATCTTTTAAAGATTGCGTTCCATTGCCGGGTTCCGTTTTTATTTTTCCACTCTGACTTTCCCAGAAGGATTAAGTACGACTGGAGAACTGTTTTCTAGAATCACGGAGAAAATATTTTCTTGCGTGATTAATTCGAGAAGCTACTTGAAACACTGGTTGTTAAAGGCGAAAACATTCATTATGTTCAAAATAAAATAATAATAACAAAAAATGGCGAGTTTTCTAAAAGAGAG
The DNA here is from genome assembly GCA_026543055.1 of Argiope trifasciata. Classification (NCBI taxonomy): domain Eukaryota; kingdom Metazoa; phylum Arthropoda; class Arachnida; order Araneae; family Araneidae; genus Argiope; species Argiope trifasciata. The sequence continues at coordinate 2,059,712 of JAPMOQ010034492.1, forward strand.
GGAATTTTACAACACTCTGTTCTAAGTCTAGCGTAGTTTATTACTTCGAGTATAAACATCATTTCTTTCGAAAATCTCCAGTCACGATAGTATTATAAGCATATTTAATGCTCCTTTTTCATAATAGAGAAGATTCAATTTTATTTACTTCTTTATCTAATCCTCCTTCTCGCTGATTTCTGAAGTTTCTAGAAAATTGTGCTTCTTTATTTTATTTCTCATTTTATTCGTAATTTTAAAAAATATTGAAGCGATGGGAAATATTTTATAATGCTCAACTTAGATTATTTGGAACACAGCTTGCATTAATAATGCAGCTGGAAGAATGAGTGATAATTTTTCTTTAATGAATCACAATGCTTACCGTTTTTCGGGTAGAATGGCGTTACTTGAATTTTTGTTACTTTAAAATAACGAAATTGAAGCTATTTTAGACATAGTTATAGCGCAGTGAAACATGGAATTCTCAATTTTTCAAACTGTGTATTTTCAATTCTTTAGTATTACTCCTTATTTATTATTTTAATATTGTTATTTTAATGAAGCTTTTTCATATACTGTTATAGAGCTATGATCCATGGAATGTACCGTTTTGCGAAAGGTATAAATTCGATTCCTTAAAAAGAACTTTTGATTTGAGGATTTTAAAAAGATTTATTTAAAAATGAAACGAAGCAGAAAAAACAATTTGAGCTAATTTTATTACTAGAAATTATTTAAATCAATCACATTGTCTTGTAATTTTTTTCTTTTTGGAAATTTTTGTTTCATTTGGGTTTTACCAATCCACATAATTTTTATCATTAGTTAAAAAAAAATTTGCTATAAAACGTATCTTAAGCATAAAAAAATTAATCTAATTGTTTAAAAAGATATTTTTAAAAAGTTTTTTTCTCAATATCCCTACATTGATACTTGTGTCTGCATCAATTTAATACTGGCAAGTATCTGGTCTAATGTGGTGGAAGGACAGGTCGGATATCAAAAAAGCCTAATAGGTCTCAGCGCTATGAAATCTTTCTCCATACCAGAAGAGTTTTGATGCCAAATCTCACTGTTATAACACGTATTTTCTCATTTTTTATTAAGTACTTAATCCTCCTTGTGTATTTGCACACGACACGTAGGAGAACTGTAGCAGACGTCAGCTTCCAATACCTTGGTATGTCCAAATTAACACCTTGTCTTCCTCGTATAGTTATGATAAAAGAAAACTGAGTCGGATAATACGGAAGACGACAGTCGTGAACCGTATACTTGGGAGTGTATAGGCGATGAGTTTATTTTCTAGTACTTTTAATTGTCTTTATTCTACTTTTTTTCATTTTTAAATGAATAAAAAAATTATTTTTGAAATCAAAAACATTATTAAGAAGCATTTTTGTTTTGTAAAAAAAAAAAAAAAAACATTTCTATTAATTCATAATCCATGATTTAACTCTTTTGTAACCCTCTTATAACTTGAAAATCAAATTATTTCCATAATGTATAAAACATAACAAAATTTCATTATTCAAGAAATTTATAATTAAAATTTCATTTTAAAAAATTAGGTTTATTAATAGAATTTTTCTTATATTTTATAATTAAACTAGTCGATTTCGGTATTGGTATGTATTTACAATATTAATTGCTTTATAACTGATTTTTCTCAAAATATTTAGCATATCATCGTTTTGTAATAAGCTTAATCCAGAAATTTCACATCAAAATTTATTCTTAAGAATGGATTAAATGGAAACCATTTGATTAAATTTTTAGTACAAAAAATTGATCTCTTATTTCAAACTGAATGTAAAACGAATTCAAATAGTAATAGATTTGATAATGATAAAACACTAATTTTCAAAGATTTGGTTTTTGTATTAGGCAAAAATTGATTTTTTTAAAAAATTTAAGTATTAAAATCTCAATTCTTACAGTGCAAGACAGCAAATTGCAATTTAAGAGACTATGTCTAGACATCAATTATCTTAAATAGAAATAATCAAAACGGTGTTGGGTTGTTAATGTCGCAATTGATTTGCTAAATATTTCCCATATAAATTAAATCCAATTTGCACAGGCGATTCGAATTTTAACTCATTAGAGCATAATATTTCGTAATTGAATTTCCTTAATTTTTATTAATAAAGAAACAAAGGGATTTTTCAGAAATTAGCCTAATATAATGGGAATAGTGTCTTATTTTGAACTTTAGCTAAAAATATTTATTTCTTTTATTATATTATTTAATTAATGCATTTTTAAATAATATGTAATTCATTAAAGGTGAAAAATTAATGTTTTCATCCATGTAACTGAAAGAGAACACGGTGGCTTTGTGGCCGATGGATTAGGGTAAACTTAGCGAAATTTGAGGTTATTGTTACTGAAATCATCCAATCGAAGTATGGTATAAGAAGTCCAACAAGTCTGGTAATCAAAACCAAAACTTTTCTTTAAGAAAACATATTACATATAAAACATCTAAGTAATTTGGGAGTCCCTGGTTTGATTCATGGTTGAAATATGGTTGTTCCTCTTCTTTCGTTCTTTTTGTGACGTGTGTGTAATGAGCCCCAATCCCCACTCCTGTAAAAAGGGGTTGTGCGAGTGTCTGAGTAATATCTTCATAAGCTAGAAGTCAGATTTCTGTCCTTGGATGTTCAATTATCTTTACCCACAGAAGCTATTGCAACTGTCTTTCCGTGATGACATTACATCATAATTATCATCAACTACAAAATATTGTCCCTAAATTTCATACATATGAAACATCTAAAATTGCGAGTTGTTGCCAAAGGCAATTTATAAATGTGGTAAAATTTTATTTCCACATAAACGTTTTTTTTTTAATTAAATTTTCATGATTTTTGTGTTTTTGGGTTCTGATTTGGTAGTATTGTTTTTTGATAGAAATTTTATTTCTTCTTCACTTGAATCAGCGGAAAAAAAACCCATTTCATCTAAAAAATAATTAATTAAAAAAAAGCATTCAGCGAGAATATTTTGGTCTTTACAGTTTTAAATTGAGTAATGTTTGAATCGTCACCTGAAGGAGCTTGGTAAAATGATAATAGAAAAGAACGGATGCAGAAATTTTCCTTTTAAATTAAAATTATTTTCGATAAAAGTGATAAATTTTTCATAAAAATTAGTAAATTATGTAAGAGGTCTGAAACAAATTTCGTTAGAACGACTGTAGCTTATTCATTTGATACTGCAAAAACTAGTTATTTGTGTTGTATCCCTGCTTGTGGCAGATTTTCGACTAAGCATATTAGGCATCTACCTATTTCCACAAGTTAGAGATGAATAAATCTGTGATTTATAGAAATTCAATTGGTTAAAAGAATATTAGAATGATATTAACATTTTTTTCAAGTATAATTGGTCATATTCCTACGTTTCACATTCATTTTGTTATTGAATTATTAATAAATATGCTTCCTATTTATTGTTTTTGTTTGCTTCATGTTTACTGCAAATGTTCATGTTTATGTTTGCTTTAACACTATTGTGTACAAACGTGAATGTCAGACAGTTTGTAGATCTAGATTTTTTAAAAAAAAAGACAAATGCATTTTGAAAAGTTAATAAAGCGAACTAAAAGATTAATAAAAATAAATCATTAGCATGTTTAAAATATGTTGAAATATGAAAATGATTAAGTGAAATGTCTCTCAATCTCTGCCTAGGGACTTAGAGTATCTAAATCCACCACTGTTCACTTACAGCATTTTTCTAATATGTCCCAAAATATATGACTAGCTATTCCATCGTTATATGATCAGCTGCATAACCAGCTGTATAAGGCTAAAAACGGTGCCCACGTTTTTGCCAGTCGGGAAAAGAATATTCAGCTAAAACTGCAATTATACTTCACTTTATGCGAGCTTTATATAAGTCAGGCTATGATAGTTGCTGTCTCATAAATTTTAGAATCACTTGTATGCAGCACAAGCACAACATGACGTTTTAATAAGCTCTTTCGTTGTTTTAACAGCTTCAAATAATATTATTTTCCCCTAGAGTGTATCGTGATGCTAATGAAACAGGAAACCTACCAAAACATAATAACCAGCAATACAAAACCTTCAAAAAGAAATTTGATACTAAGTTGAAACCACTTTAATCATAAAACCACATTAGTTCGGAAGTATATCTTTTGTATAAAAGAAAGCAGGAAGGAGGAGGGAAAAAAAGGTTTTTCTTTACGCTTTCCGAAAAATGTAGTTAGAAAAAGATAACAAATGATTTTTTAAGTGATTCTCCCTTTATTATAAATGGCATGGGAGGGTCTGGCATGAAGATCTCCCCCCCCCCCAAGGCTTCGAATGTACCATTTTTATAAATGGATCCCGCAAAGATTATCTCTAATGAATCGTTTGCAAAACGTACGCTACGGTTGTGGGGAAATTTATTATGAGGAAGAGTGATTTGCTTTTACTTCTGTTGCATATCGTTTGGCGTTCTTTTTTAGTTGTACCGTTTCAATTCGTGATAGATATAGCAGTGAATTAAAGGTATTTTTCGTAGAATGCAATCATTCATTTGATTCATAAATATAAGGATGCATTGTTTAATGGGATTGTTTTGATATACTGTTGGAAATATGTAAGGAATAATTTGAAAGCATTTATCTTGTGGTTTAGTGTTGTTTTTCTGCTTTGTAGTTTTAAAGAATATAAAACGTATTTTAGAAAATACAAAGTATTATTTAATCGCATTAATATATATCTTTTTTTTTCCTTAAGGAGCTGTTCAATATGTAAATACTAAATTATCATTTTTATACTAACGGATATATTATATTTTTTGATGAATTGAAATTTTAAGGTTGGTTTTAATTTATGGCACGTGTTCAGTATCATACCAGATGGAATATTCATGTTAAATAAAGGATAAATGAATGTAAAATAATATTTTTTTAGTATGATAAATCATTATTTGAATTTTTTTTCTAAACTCTCGAATATCACTAAATATCAGTACAAAGTTGCTATATTTTGTATAATTTTATTTTATTTTGATTAAAGTCAAATCTTTATGTAAAATTCTTTTTTTTAAATATAAAATCATATTGATAACTGAATTTTTTTCTGATTTATTGTTTTTATATAGATTATTTAATATGTTTCGTCGTCAGCGATCGTAAATGCTCAAGAAGTTCACTCGAGAAATTTGATTTTTTTCAATGTATTTACTAAAAGTAAGATGGGGAAAAATCTTTAAATTTTTTGGAATACGTGAGATATGCATTGTATTGCTAATTTTGACGTCTTAATTTTCTGCTTGTTAATTTTAATTGCTTATTTATTTAGTGATTTTTAAATAACACTAATTTTAGCTATTGTAATAAAAATTAAGTATAATGGTAATAATTTAATGATTCCTTTTATATTGTTCATCAAAATCATTTAATATTAAAAATATGTTTTCTGCTATTTTAAATCCAGAAATTGTCATTTTTTCTCACTGTATTCATTTTTAGGCGTTATTTTTTAAAAACTAAACTCTCAGATAAAAAAGAATTTCAATAATGCATATTTAGAATCAAATTAGATAAATTCTGTATTGTTTAATAAGAAATTCATAAATAAATATGAAAATTTATATATCAATAAAATAAATATATAACTGATATTCTTTGAATTATTTTAACTTTAAAATATCATATCACATCAACTTGCATTTAACTAAAATATTATACTCTGTAAAATACTTTGGATACAAGGTCATTAAGCATCCTCAACACATGGTTACGATCTCAAATGGCAATTTTTGAAATAATTGTCATTTAAAATAGTTAAATGTGCTTAAAAGTGGCCTGGAAGTTCTATTTTTAGAGCAACTGGTGCAATTAACTCAGAAAGCTTCGTTGGCATGAATTTGAAACTTGTCTCATGCTTTTTCTCCAATTAGCTTCGCAAAAGAGAAATGAGAATCTGTGACCGAATTCATTAGATCCGCTTTCCCCGTTACATTGAAACTATTTTCTTAAGATATTTGTTATGGTTGTATTACGTCATTTCCCATCTGAAGTTGTCATTTTTGAACGAATGTTGAGTAATGACTTAACTCTAGAGTATGGAATATGTAGTCAGAATTGAAACATGTGTAACGAATTAGATATTTTTGACTTTGAAAAAACAGATAATTGCAAAGTTTTAAGCTTTCTAGTTTCGCTCATAGATTAAAATCATATAAAGAGAAAATTTCGATGGATCGTTTACAGATTAAGCACTAAATAAAAAATAAATGAAATTTTCAAAATAAAAAGTTTTGAATGTTATAATATTGTTGTATGTGTATCTGGGCTTCTCTTGTTCGGAGTGATATCTGAAAAGTGTTACCTTCAGAGATCTGAAGACTGCGGTGGCCTGGTGGAAAGGAACCGGAGGGTTTTAAGCTCGACGCTTAATTCTACTGAAGAACTGTTGTATAAGCGGGTCTGGTGCATGTTAAATCCATTGGAGGGGGGTTAAACGCTCTCCCGATGGTGGGGATAGTGTCCTAATTTGAAAAAGAGTTGCCAGATTAGGTGCTATGCTCATAATCTGACCAAGGTTCAAAATAAAGAGGTTCTTCCCAAAATAACCCTAGTGTTAAAACAGTGACGTTAATATAACCAAATGAGATCGACAATCGTTGAGATATTTTATTCAAATGGCGTCATATTTGAAGAAAAAAAATTATCGGCAAGCTGGAAGGCAAATCTACATGAAAGGTACTCCTTTACATGAATTACTATGTGACAACGAAAAATTTTAATGTCAGCAAAGTTGAATTTAGGGCATTGAAATCACTTTTCAGCCTCTAACTTCTAAGACATTACAGTTATCGAAAATGTTAAAAACAAAAGTTGCCCATCTTAATGAGACACTAATTTGGCTAATTAGATTTATTTTTCTTACTTGAATATTAAGAAAGTCATAGAAAAAATAAAATTTTAATCCCCCAACCAATTCGACCTCCTTCGAGTTAAATATACCATTTAACAACTTTTGCAATATTTCTGCATTTCTGACAACGTGTTTCTAGCCAGTTAAAATTCAAACAAAATTACTCTAGTAATTTTATGCTATTCACAAAAGAACATGGGCAAAGCATTACACGTACATAATATAATATAGGGTTCTAGATGCCAGGATTGGTACAGAACTGAAAACATTTTACCGAAGTATTGTCATGGGAACCATTGCAATAAATAGTCATCCTATGGGAATCTACTTAAAACTATGGTTATCTGCATCTCGGAGATACTGTATCAGACAATAAGTAAAAAATAAAGAATAAAAAAACTTAAAATGTGGAATATAAAGAAACAGATCTGAATTTATCACTGTACAAAATTCTATAAGACGTTAGTATCAAATCATATCTCATTCTTTTCAGCATCTAAATTGTCTGTAAATACAAAACCCCGGAACCACGACTTCATTTAGACCTTTGGCAGCCCTTTTCAGTGTTTCTAACCTTTGACACGACGGTTGACTCATCTGACATAACCCGTGACTGCAGAGTTGCGAGCCCCAGACATTTCGGAGCAGTATTCTGCGAAATCTCGAATGAGAGTTTAATTGCGACACAAGTAAGGCGCATAATTTCCTGCAACTGAGACGGGAATGTTTGCAATTGCTGCGGATTCATGTCCTTCTAACAGAAGGAATGATATCCTGTTTAAAGAGAAGAAAGTTTTGGTCATTTACTTTTCGTATTTATGATTCTAATTTGAGCACTTTTTTTAAAAGAATTTAATAGCGGTTGAAGATTTTTTTAATGGAAACAAATAACAATAATAATGAAATCTATGATCGTAAATTTCCAGATAATAATGTGAGAATATTATTATTTTTAAGAATTTATTCTTTCTTATTTAAATTTTTCTATACCATACTTATAAAATAAAAATTACATTTTTAATTTTTTATATTATACTTAGTTACAATATTATATTAATTCCATTAAAATATTAATTATTAGCATAAAGATTTAGCATATACTTAAAGATTTATATATTTAAGTCATTTGAGATGGGGGGGGAAACATCGTTTTTTTAAATATTGCGTAATCTTATAGTCTCGTGATTGTTTCAAACCAGTTTAAACTAATTAATAGCTTAAATAAATTAAGACAGCTCGTAAGAATTCAGAGCATGAATAATTTGGAAATGAAGCTGTAACTTTAGTTGGCAATAATTCGCCAACCGTGCAAACCTGCTGCTTTTATATCTAATAAACCTAAAAGCGAAAAATGGGGGCCTCAAAAGCGATAAATCGCCAATATGTTGCTTGCGCATTTTGGGGTTTCAAAAATTTGTTGCCTATGCATTTTGGGGTTTTAAAAATCTCAAACCAAAACAACATCATGTTCTCACATGATAAAAATATCATAAACTGAAGAGGATATATAATTAAGTATAAAACAATTGGAATAAGTTTCCTGTTGCCTTTCATTTTTATAATTACAAACTAAATTTATTAATTTCATTTTCATTTAATTCTGCAATTTATTAATGTAAATGACGGTATGAAAACTTTTTAAGCTTCAAAAGTAATTTTCTTTATCGTTTTATGGTTTAAAAAAAAAATTCAAATGGAAATTTTTTTGCCATTTATTAACTTAAGTTAATTGTTTTCTTTTATATTTCTAAATTCAAATGAAAAAATTAAGTACATTAATATTATATTTAGAAAGTAAGATGAAAATATTAGTCTTACACCATTTTTTACTGATAAAAACATTTATGATTGTCACCTGAATTTCTTTTGGATTTTAACATTTTTCTTGTTTATCTTCTTTAATAATTTTATTTCAATTACATTAAAAATGCGAAAGCGTGTTTTATGCTTAAATTTTCAATTTCTCCAAAACTAATTCTTATTATTTACATTTGATTTTAAACTCGCTTTATGCCAAATTTCCAAGTTGATATCTGGCTAAGGCATAGAAAGAGTGGAGCCCCTCTTAAAAGTTGGAAATGCGTCATTAATATTTTTTTTTATAAGAAAATTCCCAAATGATTATGAAAAAAAAAAAAAAAAAAATGAACTAAGTTGAATATCTTAGTTCATTCCTAAACAAAAACATTCAAAATTTTTGAAAATGTTTTACTGCAACTTTTTCTCAATAGATAATTCTATTTAATTTGAACTAAGAAAATTAATTAAAATAATGTTTAGAGATACAACTGTATTTTGACCGTATATATGCATAGAATAGCGACAGAATGATGAATATGGGCCCATATATATTGCCAGCGTTGAAGAACTTCATAATCTATACTTATAATAAAGCTCAATGTGTGTGTGTGTTGCGCTCTACAGGCCAGACAATTAGACCTACAGCTACCAAATTTGGTACATGTATACCTTGGAGGTCGGGAATGTGCACCTCGGAGCCCTTTTTTCGAATTTGAAATTAGAATTTGAATTAATTAAAATTTAAGCGAAATTTCGACGTTTTTCCGCTATAACTTCCGAAATTATTGTCGGAGAAACGTGATTTTAACATCAATTTAAAGATTAAAAAATTAGCTTTCTAATGGCGTCATTGTTTTTATGTATAACCCAAGCTTCTATTTTTAACGAATTTTTAAAGAAATATTTTAATGTTTTTTAGCACGTGACTGGATAAAATAAAATAAAACAATGCTGGAAGTTCAAATAAAAAAAAAAAACTATCATCGCAAATCAAATCTAAAGAAATACAACTTTCAGCGTAATATATATAAAATGTGATATCTTCTAATAAATATAAAATGTGATATCTTCTAAAAAAATAAATGCAAGGCAAAGGATTCTAAGAAGTAGTTTGCAATATATCATTAATTCCATAAATTATCTTTATTTACAGTAAACCTGATTGAATTTAGACAGGATAAGTATTGAAATCGAGACTTAATGGCATATTTCTATAATCTTTTGCAATATCTGTATCATTAATTCAATAATTTTTTCCCTTTTTCGCCTTCTTTAAAAAACATATTTAACATTTTTTTTCAATATCACCGAAAAAAACATTTTTAATATTTTGGAAGCATAATCGATAAATAATTAGAGCATTAAACTCAAAAAGTTTTTCCGAATAAAGTTACCAACGCTTTAACTACTAATAACTTAATCTTTTAACTTAAACTATTTCTTAAATTTTGGCTAAAAAATTTATGATTTAATTGGAAATTTTAGAACGCATTACTCATGGCGAACCATCTGGTCGCCAAAGGCGGCTAGTGGTAAAATATTAGGATATATATTTGACTGTAGGATATTTATTTTGGAATATGAATATAGCACACCTGCAGAACTTACTACATTTCTATCCTTGCATATTGCACTCACAAATTAATTTTTTTTCAATTGGCCAAATTTTATTCAAATATCCTATTCCGTCAATATATTAATTTGAAAATATATGAAATAATATTTCCTTTTAGCTGCAGATTGATAAGCACTTATTGGGAAATATTTTATATCTCTGTATGAAAAAAAAAGTGTTTAGAAATTTAATCTATAATTCGAAATAATGCTTTTTAGGATTTGCTCTAATTAAATATCTGGCATAATCACACACACAAGTACGCAATGCATTGAATATTTTTGCAATGCACATGAGTATGAATCTAGTAGTTTAACCAGGGAAAATAATTGTTGGCAAATATTTATAAATGTTGTTAAAATGAATTAAAATTCGTGAAAGAAATCAGACAAAAATAAAATTGGTTCTACTTGGAAGCTTGCTTTTTAAATTATGAATTGTAAAAAAATCCATTAAAGTTTTGAAAAATTCTTCATAATGAGCATTTAATACTCAGGAAGTAGCATTGTGCCAAATTTGGTACCTATAGATCAAATGATATTCGAATTTCATTTTTGATCCAGCAGATTTACAGAGGCAGATTTCCAACCGAATAGAAGGCAATTGACCAAAACTTCAAGCAAATCCATGAAAAGAAAACTCAAAGAATAAAGAAAGAAAAACTGTTATTCATTTGTTAGTTAGGGAAAAGGCTTGTTAAAAAGCAAATTTAATGAGTGATAAAATATTAAAATCATATTAACACTTTATCAAGCATACTATATTTTTTACCACGTTCACTTACAAATTAGAATATTTAGAAAAGTAATATCAGTTTCAGAAATAAAAATGTATCACTAATATTGACTTTAATCACGGAGTCTGAAGTTTCAATATATAAATAAACAAGCAATATAAACATTTTTATTCAATTCCAAATTAAGAAAGCAAAGCATTTTTTTAAATTTTAGTTACTTAATATTTTTTTGATACTTATTAGATAAAAAGTATCAATTTTTTTACAAGAATTGAACTCGCATTCTTCACCTTCACGTGGAAAATATCCATGCTTGCCGATTGCTTGTTGATTTCGATTTTCATTAGAAACTGCTAAAACTTTATTCAAAGTATCATAAATTAATTAAATTTCTCGAATGAATTAATATTTTAAAATATTAATATTATTGACATCAAATTTTAAAAATGAATTTCAACTTGAGTGGATAAATAAAAAATATTTTATGAGCGGTTGAAAATTTCAACAATATATATATATATATATAATATACAGAGAGAGAGAGTGAACTAATAGTAGGAGTTAAAAATTTGGACGCGTTTATGAAAATAAGAAAAACAAAAAATATAAAAAAATAAGGCAAAATAAGCTGAAAATTAACTGTATTATAAAAATAAATTGACCATTTTATAAAAAGAAGTTTTCTGCTATGCGCTGCCTACGGCCACAAGATACTGAAATCCACCATGTTCTAATTTCGAGACAATATTCCAATCTATACACATTAACATGCCGAATTTTTTGCAAAAACAGAAATTGAGAGATTTATCTTCTGACAGCAATCATTACTATAGGCAATGACTAGTAAAATTTTCGTCTTCTTTCAATATTTATCTTCTTTCTGTTTGTGCTTGATAATAAATTTTCTCCCTTGCATTATACAAAGAATAAACAGCATGCAAAACTTTTCACCAAGTTCTCTTTGATACCGAAGTTTCGAAAACCATTATTTTCTTTTCAATTCGACGAAGTGAGTTTTATCTTTTATTTTCCTTTTAACAAGAAATGAGTAGAAACTGCATCGGTTGGGTGAAGAAAACATCGTCTGCTCAGTCGCTTGTTGCCACGTCATGTTTGCTAAAAGCCGCATCAAAAATAAGGATTTGGTGTTTGAATATTCGACCTAGCTTAGTCGTGCGATATGAAAGGAGGAGAGAAAAAAAAGGTAGAATCAATATGTTTTTGATGGGGGAAAAGAACAATTTCAAAACATCTGAACTTTCTATGCGAATTTAATAAAATATTTCTTTGCTTTTTGAAATGTGAAGCCGTGTTTTGTGTAGGACAGAAGCAATGTACGCTGTTTCTATGAGAAAAAAAGTTTGTACAAAAAAATGGAACATGTTAAGGAGTTTTACTGATGCAAATAGAAGGCATATATTATGGAATGTTTGCATTTCGTAAAATTCGAAGATCAGAAAGGTGGGTTTATTTCTAAGAAAAAGATGCCTTAAAACATCTGAATGCTATTTTTTCAATGCTTTTCGTCCTGAATAAATACTGGATCATGAAAAAGACATACACACTATTTTTTTTATTTACTATTCCATGAAATGAAGACTATAAGCAAAAACAAATAACGTTTTTGAGATATGTATTAGAAAATTTTGAATTTTATAGATCTATATTAAAAATGAATTGAGATAAAAATATTCACCTTGATAATATATAGCTGAAATGAAAGGTTTCTGAATATAGCTGAATATAGGTTTCCTTGATAGCTGAAAATGAAATTTTGATATTTCATGATTAATGTTACAGAAAAAAAACCCTTATATCTTACTTCTCAAAACTGTCAAATGAACATTTGTTTAAAATTAATTGTTATGTATTTAATTATATTTCTTAGTGCTATGATATTAGGGTACATTTAGGAATTTTGATATATTTTGATATATTTATATAGTATATCGAATTTTTTAAATTTCACTTTGACTTGTACAGTTTCCATTAAAATGCTCTTTCTTTTGGTACTCTTTCATAAATGTCTGTTTCTAAGACTTTTTCCATTTTGTTACAGTTTAATAAATTTCAAAATTTGATTTTACTCACAACTATTTAGCTCTACTTTTATATGAAATAAATATTCAGTTGAATTAACTAGTAATTAATTTTTTAATATTTTGAAATTATGCATTGACTTCTCAAAAAGGTATTCTCGAATTACTAGAATTATTAGAATATATCTATTCATGTATGCATGTATTTATTCTAAATTAATCTAGAAAAATAAAAGTTTGAAAATTTTTAGCTTTCTAGTGTAACTAGATTGAATGGCAAACTAATTAGGAAAACACCAATTTTGCAAATATAAAATGTATCAAAATACATGTAATAAAAAATTATTTTTTAGAATACGTATTTAGTAGTAAATTAAAATCTAGAATTGATTAATTTTAATTTCTTTCTGCTTTTTTCGTTCTTTAATTAACATATTTTAAAGGAATCTTGAATTTTTTCCCTCAAATTTATAATCAGTTAGCATTATTTGTGATCAAAATTGATTTAAGTTAATATATGTATCATAACTATATTCTTGAAACAATGTATTTTTCTAACAACACAACTTCGAAGAATTTTCCGAATTCAATATTTTTACCAACAATTCTATAATTTACCAACAATTGTTACTAATGACACATAACTGTGAAGAATTTTCTAAATTCTATTTCATCAGAAATTGATTGAAAATTCAGTTGCAAATTTTAATCCCTACATGGAACTCAACAAATCAAGGTAATTAAAAGCATATATAAATGTGCTTCCATTGAAACAAAAATTTCAACTTAAGAAAAATACCTTTAAGGGACTAACTAGGCATTTTATAATCTCTCCTCTGTCAGTGTGAAACACTAAATTCTCCAACACTCCAGAGTGATTAAGTTTTCCATGTTAAATGGAAGCATCTGTTCAAAACAAAGTCACGAAAAACGGATCAGCGTAAAAATCACACCTAAAATTATCCTGTTGGAAGTGATAAGTATCTGAGTGTGAGTCTGATTTATTTCTCGGTTTAATGATAAGCTTTGCAGATTAACTGCAACCGTTTTTCGCACCTCAACCAATCGGAACCGGGAAGTAACGGTGCCACAAATAACAGGATTTGAACACCTCAATAATAACAGCTCCAGAAGTCGAGGACCATTTAAGCCTCCAGGCTGAGTGGAAATAGTTCTGGAAACTAAATTCAGTTGTGTTATTTTTAGGACTAAAAATAATTGGGAGAGATTTTCTGTAGGATTTCTAATATATCCCAGTATCTAGGATTAGCTCTGCAATAATCTGGCTTGACTCAATAAAGGTCAACTTCATTATTTTTGCAAATATATACTATATGTTATATTAAAATAACCAGCAGAAATGGCCTCCCTAAAACTTTCTTGCATCTCTCTAATAAAGGTGTTATCTCATAGAACGTCATGTATGGTATTTTTTTATAATAGTTTGGTACAACTTTGATGTACACCCCCAAAAATTACGCGCCAAATCTGGCACTCCCTACGGACTATTTAGGGTTGCTGTTTCTTATTTTGGTGTTGCCAATTTAGGGTTTTTCAGCTTTCCGGTTTTCTAAATTGTGTATAATCTGTTATTCAATTACATTTATTTGTATTTTTTATGTATTCATTGTATTATTTATTCATTTTTTATGTATGCATTGTATTATGTATTCATTGTATTATCTTGGCGAGAAAAAAAGAGGCACCAAAAGCAAATACTTTGCTTGGCGAAAAAAAAAGTCGACAAATTTTTGATTTGGCGGTGTATATCAAAGTAGCTCCAATAGTTTTATGACATATTAACATCTGGTGGGAATTTTGCATCTTTATTGAATCCATTGTGTCATCTTTGATGGGTTATTTGGCGATTAGTCCCTGGTATGCATTAACAGTATCCGAAAATGAAATTTGTTTCAGACATGTTTTGCTTAACCAATTGAAACAAAAATTTTATACATAATATCACTTGCGGTCACAAAATCCCATACTAGATTTAGTATATTTAAGTCATTACGTTTTTGTACCATCGTATTTACATGTTTCTGAAAATTAAGACCGACAGACAGTCAACGCATGGTTGGATTTTGCTCAAAATTTGACATATGTCTACATTATGAATGATAAATCTGTGTACCAAATTTTATTTATCAAGATTTCTTCGCATTGTAATTATCGTGTTAGCTTATATTCGAAAAACCAGACAGATGAACGGGGTTTTACTCGGAATTTTATAGAAATGACCAAATTTGATGTATAGGCAGAATTTCGAGTTTTAGCCTTTTAGCTCAAAGCATTTTTGTGTTATTTTTATCACAAACAGACTGTAAAATAGACGGATATTTTCTAAAAAGGTATTGTTTGAACTCGAGAACCTCTAAAACGTAAAGTTTCATAAAAATCTCGCTTTCGCATTTTTTGGCGATAATTATACTTGCTCTTTATTGTATATTCGAGAAAGTAAATTTTTTTCTTATTATCGTCGAAAAACAAGAGCAATTAATTGTACATAGAGAAATTCTAACAGAATTGTTATCCGACACACACAAAAAAAATTAGTAGCGTCTCTACAATGAAAAAAATGCAGGTAATTAAATATTAATTTACGCAAATAAAAAATAAATTCCAATTTTAAATTATTTAGAAACGTTAAAAAATATTTATTCGCAAATTATTATGAGAAATTTAGAAATTTCATTTAATTATTTGGAAATTTGGGTCGATCCTATTTTAGCCCACCTCTGACGCCAATTTAAAAACTCGCCAAATTATCAGCGATAATGATTTTAAAATGGCATCAACCCTGACAACATCTGAAGAGAAATGCGGCAACCCTACGGAACCTCATTGGTTGATTTAAACTCCGTTAGAAAACTATTTAATCTTATTGGTATTTTCGATTACTTTCAAATACTTTCGATTTGGCGAGATTTTGAAAAAGTAGCCAGAGGTGGGCTAAAGTAGGATTTTACCGGAAATTTTATAAAAAAATTTTTCAGTAGATAAAATTTAAAAAAAAAATGCATTTATATACTTATCATCTCGAAAAAATATAGCAGTGTTAACATTTAAACGTAGAAAAATGACTTTTTTTTTTCACTGCATTCTTATGATGCAAGAATACTAAGTTTGTCAAGTCTAAAATCATCTAAAATATACAAAGATCATTAGTAAAATAGGTAATAATGAGAAAAAATCCTGTTTCCTTGTACCTTAATTTTTATAGCAATGCTGCACTAAGCGAGTAATATAAAACTAAGTCTTTTACAAATGTGTGTTGTTGCATACTGTTATTAAATTACGAAAAATACTTAAAATAATGCTTAATAGTTGGTAGCGATACTCTACAAGAAAAACTCAACAAAATAAAAATATTAAACGATACAAGAAATTTTAATGCATGGAAACAAAAATCTTTAAAAGGGGGTATTTATAAAGAGTGAAAAACAAAGAATCCAACTTATTATTACTTACCGTAATCTATACTTATAATAAAGCTCAATGTGTGTGTGTGTGTGTGTGTGTTGGCGCTCTACAGGCCAGACCGTTGGACCTACAGCTACCAAATTTGGTACATGTATACCTTGGAGGTCCGGAATGTGCACCTCGGAGCCCTTTTTTCGAATTTTTAATTAGAATTTGAATTAATTAAAATGTAAGCGAAATTTCGACGTTTTTCCGCTATAACTTCCGAAAATATGATCGCACCAACATGATTTTTACATCAATTTAAAGATAAAAAAATTAGCTTTCTAATGGTATCAGTTTTTTTAATTTATAATGTAAACTTCTATTTTTAATGAATTTTTAAAGAAATATTTTAACCATGTTTTTATCACGTGACTGGATAAAATAAAAGAATGCCGGAAGTTCAAATAAAAAAAATATCATCGCAAAATAAATCTACAGAAATGCAACTTTCAGCACGTGACTGGATAAAATAAATATAAAATGTGATATTTTCTTTGAAAAATAAATGCAAAGCAAAGGTTTCTACAATCGTTTGCAATATCTATACCATTAACTCAATAAATCTTCTTTATTTACGGTAAACTTGATTGAATTTAGACAGGATATGCATTGAAATCCCGACTTAATGGCATATTTATGTAATCGTTTGCAATATCTGTATCATTAATTTAATACTTTTTTTCCCTTTCTCGCTTTCTTTAAAAAAACGTATTTAATATTTTGGCAACATCATCGAAATTTTTTTTAATATTTTGGAAGCATAACCGATGGTTAAAACTGACGGATTTATAAAATTAAAGAATATTACTAGGAAAAGGTGTACTTTTAGAACTTTCCGTCCATCATCTTAAAGAAAATACTAATTTCAGGTCAATCAATGCCCGGAATTACTTCAAGGTTAATGAATATGTGATTTAATTGAACATTTTAGAACGCTTTACTCATGGCGAACCAGCTGGTCGCCAAAGGCGGCTAGTAGTATGTATGTAGAAATGCTAGCATTACTACCGAAGAGGATACCACAGAGCTCAATTAATGATGCCGCTGGCAGTAATAATAGCACTTTTTATTAATAATATTTATATAAACACTGTTGTACATCGCACAAAACCCTCTCTTATAACTTTTGGTCGAATTACAATATTAATAAACAAATCGCAATAGAAACAGTTTAAACTGATTGAGCCTTTTTACTGCTACATTTAATTCGAGCTCCGCTATTTAATAGAATTGCATGTTTTATTAGATATTTATTGCCATCTCTCAAACTCCTTTCAGTCAAAGTAATAAGATGTAAAAGAAATTAGGCAGTAAGCAGTAAATTTATTCGAACACAGAATTAGGCGTAATTGTCGCCAACATTATATTTATGAAAATAGATAACTATATATTCCATAACTTTTATCGTACAAAGATGGTTTTCCCATGATCATAAAACTCAAGAAATTATCTTTCATGAAGCTTTCTTTTTAAGTTTTTTTAGAAATTTAATTTCACGCTGAATCTAATTATGTCCTCAATGCCATAATGAAATTTATATTAATTCATTACAACATCCAAATCCATGCTTTTGCCAATTTAAAATGAAGATAAAAAAAACTGCTATCTTTCAATAATAGCTCTGAATTAGAATTTTTGCATCCAATTACTTTCGCAAAATAAGCACTTAATTTGAGCCCCCAGTAATTTGCAGCCGATTAATTCATTCAAGTTCACATTTTTCACTAGTATCAAATAAGAGGAAATTAAAAAGAAAATGCAATCCATATTAATTATTAAACAATCTAAAAAAACGATAATTTGTCGCCAGATTCAATTAAATTCACATTTGTCAATAAAGGTAAAAAACAATTTTTTTTTCATATTAATTGCTTAACAGCTTAAAATTTCAATAATTTGTGGCCAAATTTAGTATATTGTAATACTAAGCTACAATACTAAAATACTAATAGCAAATTTTTAAAACAATATTATATAAGATCATAATAATATTGCACTTGAATATTTTCAATTAATAAAAACTTGAAAATCCTGGAAAACAAAATAAGATAAGATAAAGCAAGTTATATAATAAGCCAATTCTTATTTAGGTCAACAAAAAACTTATTTTTTATTTACCTTTTATTAAATAATTATAAATTAATTATAAATATGTATATACATATGACAGAATCACAATATTAAGTGGTAAAAGATTTTTTTTCTTGCTAGCTACACACTTCTCTACTGACAGTATTAATTCCTAAATTTATATGCTGCTAAATATCTTATATGAGATTTTTTTCTTCCATATGAAACTAAAATTAAATAATTTATTAAAAAATTGTTGATTTTCGCAAGAATTAAAATCGCATGCTTCACCTTCACTTGAAAAATACTAAAATCCTTGCATTTTACCGATTGAGCTACTGCGTGTGAATTTCAATTGTCCTTACAAAATGCCAAAATTCTATTTAAAGTATTAAAATTTTTCAAAATTTAATAAATGAATTAATATAAAAAAACTGTATTGACATCGTATGTCACACCCTACAAGTTAAAATATATTTGAAGTTCAGTGTATGAATAAAAAGTATTTTATTAACGATTGTATATTTGAGCACGATATATATATATATATATATTAATTCATTTATTAAATTTTGAAAAACTTTAATACTTTAAATACATTTTATATGTGTGTGTAATATAGGGAGAGTGTGAACTAATAGTAGAAATTGAATGAGAGCACACGACATGGAAACTCGGATACAGAACAGGAAATAGGTAAAAGAGAGAAATAAAAAAGGGGAAACAGAAAGGTTACAGGTATTAGTGAAATCTCTATAATATGCCTTTAGTTTTTGTCACACTTAATTTCTGTTCATTGCAGTATTATTTTAATAGACCACAACAACTTGCACTAGAAATTTAAGGAAAAATCATTAAAAATGTATTTTATGATATAAAAATGATATAAATAAATTTGATACGTAGTCACATAAATTATTACTGAAATTTATATTCACTACGCTTTATGCAAAGTGAGTACGTACTCTTTATGTAATTTATATATATGCAGAGAGAGAGAGAGAGCGAACTGATGGTAGGAATTGAAAACAACGTCAAATACAATAATATAAGGTAAAAATTAAGCGAAGGCAAAAGAGGAAAATAGCTCTTTATATTAAATACGAATACGGTAAAATTATTTTTATATTTCTTTCATTTATACCTATTTTCATCCCATTTCTGATTTAGATGTACACATTGTAAGAAAAACGTTCTTCCTTTACAAAATCTTAGTTTTATGTCGTGTTCATTCTTGAAAACGTCTAGAATCTTTTGAGAACAGCCATCATTTCCTAAATTATAAGTATAAACATAGCTTATAGTAATATAATAAATTCGGAATTATTCGCAATTTAGGAATTGATAGAAAAAAAGGTTTTGTAATATTTAAATTGATGAGCATTAAAAGGTATAAAGAAGCTAGAACATCATCCTTTAAAGATGCAATAGATTCCACTGAGAAATTTCGGGTATAATGTTTACTTTTTTAAAATATTGGTAACAAAATATTTAATAACTTAATTAGATTTGTAATGACGTGTTTAATATTCTTATGCATTAAGTAGGGCTGAGGATATATATATATATATATATATACATATATATATATATAACGTGTTCTTGAACGAATGTAAGCAGTAGAAAATAAGAAATATATAATTTATATTCAAGATATACAGTAATACTATGATTTTTATCACTTTTAGGATTTTTTTAAATTATTGAAACTATTGTTTTCAGTATTAAACAGTGACATACTATTCTAACTTTAGAAACATTTTATCCTTTAAATAAATTTGCTGAAAGGAATTTATTTTGAATTTGTATTTCAGTTTTAATAATTGAAGTTAATTATTGAAAATTCGGTAGTAAATATTATGAATTATACTTCGTTTTATGTTAATCTCTTGAAAAAACGTACAAATAGTACCTTACTATATATATTGAGCAAAAATAGCTGCGCGAAGTGAATGTAAAAGAGATATAAAAGACAATTAATAATGAAAAGCTAATCTGAAAATGATAATAAAATGCTAACAGGACATTAAAAAATACAAATAGGGTTTAAATATTTTCACTAGAGCAATAGATGTAAAATAGAGCAATTTGCAAAAGCCATATACTTTTAAAATTCTGACTTAAAACAAACAATGATCCTTCATTGAATTTTTGGGGGTGGGAAGAGGTGCTGTTATGAAAACAATGAATGCATAAAATTGAAAAGGCAAAAAAGAATTAAATTAAAAACTGAAAAACAGAAATGACATTTAAGCACGCAATCTTTAACTAACCCCCTAACAAATTAGAAATTATCGCAACTAAATAATAAAAAAAAGGAATGAAAAAGAAAAAGCAGTAAAACAAGACGCAAGTTCAAAGCAAAGCGAATGCCATGAAGAATTCACAGAAATGCAACGATTACGTTTCGGAAAAGATTCCGATTGACACTAATCATGACAAACGTTTCCAGAACCGCAACGGAACTTCGGATAAGAGGCGGCCGGACTAGCCGGACCCTAGAACCCCTCACGTTCTTCCCATCTTTCAATCGGAAAAGCAGCCTCTAAATAAAGCGTGAAAATTGGAGCCTGTTTTTATTTGGCCACACCCGCTACTTAAGGTTGTCACGCTTTGGAGGGTGAGAGTTTTTATTTTTTTTTTCTCTCTTTGTTTTCAATGCTACGTGAGAAATGGCTTTTAAGTGATAGCACAAAATAAGGCCACGGGGTTTTGTTTCCGTTTATAAATGTATTGGCGAAGCTGGTTGCTATTCGGACAAATAGAAATAAAGTTTGCTAAAGTGTGGTTCGTTTTTCTCTCAGCCTTTCAATAAATTAGTCGAAAGTGATAAATACTCATTATGCTAGGAATTATAGTCTAAATTCGGCATGATTATCTTCTTAATCAGTTAACTACTTTTGACGAGTATACAGAGTGGTTATAATTAAATTCTTTTAATTATTCATAATTAAGTTCTTTTAAATGAAAAAAGTTCTTTAAAGGAAAATTACTAAACCAAATGTTATCGAATTTGGTAACGGTTTCAAAAATTATATGGGAATATTTTTACCGCCAAAAAGTTTAAAAGCTCAACTCCAGGGGAGAAATAGTGCTGTATGCAATATTGTTAAGCAGAATAGAACATAAAAATGTCGGTTTAAAATGTGTTTAATTGTTTTTGAAACATTTTACAAAGTATAGTCTATGTGAGTTTTCCCATTTTTCGAAAGCAAATTGAATCGCATTGATCCATTCGCAACATTCCCTTAGCATAAAAGAAAGAATGTTACGCAAATGTCGCTGTATCGCATCGCTCAGTTACGCAAAATTGTTTAGACTATCATCATGATCAGTGTTTTTTTTGAGATAACATATATTGAGCACGCTTTATTACATGTTTGAGAAACAATAAATCAAATTTTTAAAAATATTTTTAGATCCTGTTTTGCTTAACAATATTGAATACCCCACCGTTTCTCCATCGGTGCTCAGTTCTTAAATTATTATTATTTTTGAAGGAAAAGAAATTTCCATGTCTTTCTTTAAACTATTACCAAATTTGATAACATATGGTACAGTAATTTTCCTTTTATGACAGTTTCAAAATGAAACTTTAATTATAACCCTGTATGCAACATGGAAAAAGTACAACATTTTGCACTGTGATGACTTTAATTGTCAGGCGTAATTTAGTGAAAACTTGCAGTTTGAATTGCAATTTTAATAAAACTGGTGTTCGTAAGTTTTAAGAAGTTTAAAACATTTTAAGGCCAAGTAGAAAAAAACAAAAAAAAAAAGGAACAAATGAAATATTATGCGTTGTACCATGCTTTGCTCAATACCCTTTTCTAATATCAAATTAAAATAACGAATGTATTTTTTGTGTTTCTTTCCGTTAATATGCAAAAATGTGTGTTAGTTTAAGTAAATAAATATATGTGATTATTGAAATTTAAAAAAAAAAGTCCTTTCATGCAATTTAATTTCTTTTTACTCATACTCTGTTGTTTGACGAGTGAATTCGTCTTTGCTAAATTTTTGATACACAATTTAGATAAGCCTTTTCTGAAGAGATAGGAAGAATCAACTGGTTAAATTCATTATCATCGTATTTTAATAACTACATTTTAAAATTAAATCTTAATAATTGTATTTTATTCAAATAATTAGATTTTTGCTAAGGATTTTCAAACTGCGTGAAGAATTAAAAATGTAGAGAGAACGGTTAAAATTAAAGTTTCACTTTGGAATGATCATAAAAGGGAAATTATTGAATCAGATATTATCAAATTTGGCTATAGTTTAAGGAGAATCATGAGAAGGAAAAAAAAAAAGTTCAAAAGTTCACCATCTCAGGGGGAAGGGGGATGGCGCTTTATGCAATACTGTTAAACAAAATAAGACATGTAGACATCGGTTTAAAATCTGTTTCATCGTTTCTGAAAAGAAATTGTTTGTGGGGTTAAGTAAAATGCAATGTCTTATAATTGCTTCTTACGGTAGGAAGAAGCAAATGATTTATGCAGATGCACTTTACACGTCATTTAATTTTTCCAGATAAAAGTGGGTCTGAAATATCAGAAATATTTGTCAGAGTTCTCATTGTTGCGATTCGATAATGCCTCTAACTATGCAAGACCATGTTTTTCTCGTTAAATGCTATTACGAATGCGATAACATTGATTGGCGAGATTTGCGAAGATATCATTCATTAAGTGGAATACGCCGAAGTATATGCTAAAACTTTTGATGAGAATGCAATAATGCGATTTAACTTCCTTTCAGAAATTGATAAATGTCACATTGGGCATGTTTTGTAACACTATTCAGAAACAACTCTCTGCATTTTGAAAAACTGTTTTCATGTCCTATTTTGTTTAGCAATATTGCATACACCTTCATTTCCCGTCCTGTTAGTAGGGTTTGAATTTTTTTTTTTTTTGATGGATAAAATTTATCATGACCTCTGTTTTAACTTTTACCAGCTTTGATAACGTTTGGTTTAATAGTTTTTCTTTTATAACCATTTTAAAGTAGAGCTCTAACTATAATCACACTGTATATATGTTTTATGTTCACAAAGAAGAGGAAAAATTGTTAAAAAACAAATTACACACTATCTATTATTTGCATATTATGAAACTTAACGCCAGCATTACTCTTTAAAGTATTTATTTTATAGGTACGGGAATCAAGTCGCATATAAAGATTAAAGCAATGTCGTTGAGAAGAATGCATTTATAATTTTTTACTGCCTGCCATTTTAATTACGAATACAAAGCTCCCCAAAATCTCTTTTCCCTAAACTCTTCATCGATTTGGTATGATTATATCTGTGAAAGAATGAAAAAAAAAATAAAGCATGCACAATAAAAAAAAATGAACTTCCATTAAAAAAAAGGAACCAACTGGGGAAATGGTCTTTTCAAAAACTCGTACCAGAAACGTCATTCTATAAGAACGCTTGTCATAAACGCGTAGTGCATACTTCTAGTTCAAAAAAGTGCCCAAACGATTTTTCCGACCAATGAACGAATCGCATTTTTTTTTAATACTTTTTTTTTCTTTTATATCTCAACTCATCTCTTCATTCTTCTCGCTTCGTGTTGCCACGCGACGTGCGATAATGGGGAAAAGGTTGGGGAGAAAAGAATATAGGACCAAAAAACGTTCGAAATAAAAGCGTAAGGGCGAAAATTTGTGTTTGCTTTAGACATTCGATTTCGGCGATTATGAATAGAAATGCGAATATTGTCAGCAGTTTTTGAGCAGCCCGGAAAAAAGATTGGAAAAAAAAAATAAAACCTTAGTTCGCCTCTTCGAATGTTCCGATAATCTCTGAAGGCTGGAGATTTTCAGTAAGATGATCTTCTGCATATTAAGCCTTTTTTTAAGTGACTCAAGTCTTATATTACGATGCAATTCGAATTTTTAGAGCGTAATTCCGTTTCTGAAATTACCGTAGAGGATTAAAGAGTTTCGAGCAGCGCTGGGCTTAAAAATTCTTAAATTACAAGACGCAGGGAAAAGTGCATATAAAATTCAGGATTAAAAATATTCAATACTAGATCTAATCGGGTTTCGGATTTCAATTTTTTAACAGGCTCTGTAGATATATGGGAAATAAAGGTTTACTATTTCAATTTAAAAGTCGTCTGAAACAGCAAATGTGAATAAAAATTTTTTATCAGTAATACTATCTCATAGGCATAAGCTCGTTGATTTTGAAGAATTTCTGGATTATTTAAGGAATGAAATAATGTTCTTACATTGTATGGAAAGAAATGTTTTATGTAATTTTTATATCGTTTTGACGTATTCATTGGCTACACAAACTTGTATTCAATTCCTTTTATTAGTTCACATTCTCCCTATATATATTATCTATATATCTTGTTCAAATTTTCGTTTGTTAATGAAATATTTTTTATTCATCCAATCAAGTTCAAATAAATTTTTAAAAACTTGTAGAGGATGATACTTGATGTTAATACAATTTTTTTGACATTAATTCATTAATTAAATTTAATTAATTTTAAACTCTTTAAGTAGAGTTTTAGCAATTTTTTAGGAAAATTGAAACCAACATATTGGTAAAATCTGTAAAATGCAATGATTTCATTATTTTTCATGTGAAGGTGAAGAATGCGAGTTCAATTCTTGCGAAAATCAATATGTTTTGCTACATATTTTTTTGATAATTATTTAGTAAAAAGTAACTAATATAAAATTTTTCTTTGTTGATCTAAGTAGGAATTGAATTGAAAAATAAATTGCTTTATATTAATTGTTTCTATTACAAAAAAAAATTTCTATGAAAAAAAATTTATTTTGATAATGGAATCGTTCCCTTTAAGAGTAGTTAAGTTTTTCATTAAAACAAGGGCATCGTAAACTTCGAATAAATTAACATTAAAAAAATCATCTTTTAAAATAAAAAAAATCGAAGAAAAAAATATTTTTTTTTAAATCGTAAGAAAATGAGAAATTATTCTTAAAAGGATACGCACAATAACAGGACAAGAGCAAAGTCCAACTCCACTTCTGTGTTTTATGTTACCACCTGATATTTTTGAAAAATAAAATATTTATTTGGAAAATTTTGTGGTTGAAAGAATAAAATCCATTTTAAGCAACATGTATGAACATGAATTTTTGAAATTCCTTCTGGCATTTACTTTTGGTATCGTTAGTAATTCAAAATAATGAGTTTGATTCCTATTCTGTTTCATTTTCTACTCCGCAACTTTTCCAAAAAAACTTGAATTTGCTATGAAACAAGTGGGTTTGGTATTTCCAAAACTTTCTGGTATACTCACTAATAAATTTATCATACCAAACACCCTACATGGGACAGGTGAACAGTAATTACAAAAAACGCATTTTTGCTGAATCTATCGAATGAGACTTGGCGATTAATTTCTGGCATGCGTAATAATATACAAAAGTCAAATTTAGGTTTTAATCACGTTTTACTCAACCTACTGAATCAAAAATCTGACACGGAGCTGAAGTTGTAACCAAAATTTCTCGTGCCAAATGTGATAATTTGTTATTTCGTTTTTGAGTGATCACGCTTGCATATTTTTAAAGTACAGATCGAAAGACAGTCAACTCGTTGTTGGATTCGTCTCAAAATTTGACAGGTGTCTAGACTATAGACACCTATCTGTGTATCACCTATTAAATCTATGAGCTGAATATTATCTAAATCTCTCCGTTTTGTAATTATTGTGCTCACTTATATAGCGAACAGCCGGACAGATGGACTTCCTCAAAACAGATTTTGCTCAAAGTTTTATAGAAATCTGCAAATTTTATGTAATGATTATGTATTGATATTATGTAATGATTGTGCACCAGACTTCAACCTTCGATCTCAAATCCTTTTGAGTTATCTTTGTCTCAGACTGGAGTCAGATGAACATTTTCTAAATATGTGATTTTTGAACTCTGGGTGATCTGAAACATAAAGATTCGTGAAAATCTCAAGAACAAATTTTTTGATAACTATCATTTTTTTAATTCTACATAAATTTAAATCATAATAGCATTGCTTTTTGTTTATTATACAGGTTTTATTAAGAGAGATTATTTTTTTTTTGAATTAGTAAAATGAACAAATATATTGTACGATATAATTCATAAATAATGGTAGTGGAATGCAATTCATAAATAATGGAATTATCCTGATTTTGAAATCATGAAATATTTTTGATAACTGCTGCTATTATGCATAAATAAAGGATTTCAAAAAGAAAATAATGTTAAGAAGCATTTATTTCCAACTCAGCATTAAGAAAAAATACAAATTTATTGGTTTTCAAAATTAAAGGTAAATTTTGCATATAGGATCCTGCATTTTCCCCCAATATTTGCTTTTGATTGATTCAGAATTATTCTTTTCATCGCTTAAAAAAGTATAAAAAATACACAAAGATATAACTTTCAGTATTTACAGTTATTCTTACTTACTTACAGTTAGTATAGAGAAAGTATAGTAGTCAAAAAATACAAATAAGAGATTTCGACGAATCTCTGTTTTAGATCTCTCTGAGTTCAAGAAATACATTTAGAGAAAATACCTGACTATCTATCAGTGACAAAGATAATTCAAAACCACTTTGAATTAGACGGTTCAAATTTAGAATAAAATATTTACACCAAATTTGCAGATATTTGCCAAATTTTGTGTAAGATCTATTTAAAAGAAATCTATCTGTTCGGCGGCTTTCCAATATGACTCAATTATTACAAAACAAAAAGAGGTAGGTATGTCAAATTGGGTACACAGATTTAACATCTATAGTGTAAACATCTATTAAATTTTGAACGAAATCCAACGAAATATTGGCCATTTATCGCTATGTATTTTCAGAAACATGCGAATGCCTTAATTCAACAATGCAATAATTTCAATATATCAAATTTGATATAATATTTTGTACGCGTGCAAATTTGTGTTTTAGGCGATTGAAGAAAACGCGTCTAAAACAAAAATTCGGTTTTTGGATACTATCAGTGCATGTCAGAAATTAATCGCCAAATCACTCGCCAAGGATGTCACAATAGATTCAGTAAGAAGGCTAAATTTGAACCAGATATTGATATTTCTTAACTATTATAGGTTAATGTCATTTAAAGTTTTCTCTGCCTGACAAGTTCAATAGTGAGTATGCGAGAAAGCTTTGGGGGGGGATCACTCTCACTGGTTTAAATTAGCATTGAATTGAAATTTTAATCTATTTTTAAAAATAAGGTAATTAATTTCCAGTGACTTACAGATTTCTGTGAAAATACTTTTAAATGTTTGTAGGTATGATTTTAAGCAGCCAACATTACAAACATATTATATGTGAATCGCATTGCTTTCAGACAGGGAAATTAATCATATTCAAAGTGATGTTGAATCTTTCCTAGAGATGTTCGCTATTTCTTTGTCATTATATCGATGAAAAAATGGGAAGAAATTAAAGAAACAATGCTCCTGTATGAAGCAGTCATTTCGTAAAAGTCTTCAGCAAGCTTAATTTATCATTGATATGTCAAGAACATAATTCCTTCACTGCAACGGTGGCAGATTCTTGTTTGAAAGACTTTTTCTCTAATGACCCATATGATTTCTCTATTTTGCATTTGTTTCTAGAACATTAACAGCAGGTGGTGTTGATTTCGGAGCTGCTTCTTCAGTTATCTTCTTGATGATTTTATGATTATAATGTCACTGTATTACCAAGAACTATCCTGGAATTTTGAAATATTTTTCTTGATTTCTTATCCTATTCCCCAAAAAATAAGTATGTCCAATTTGGTGTAGATCTTGATACTTATTGATGAATCAAGAAATATTTTT
>JAPMOQ010034492.1:2088171-2101148 GCA_026543055.1 Argiope trifasciata
TATTCTAAAAAAATAAGTATGTCCGATTTGGTGTAGATCTTGATACTCATTGATAAATCAAGAAATTTTTTTCTTGGTTTCCCCCTCCTATTCTAAAAAATTAATTATAAAATCAATTTACTGGTTGGGTGTAGATCTTGATACTTATTGACAAATCAGGAAATATATATATATATATTTGGTTTATCCCTCCTTTTCCCAAAAAAATAATTAAAAAATAAGTATGCCCAGTTGAGTGTAGATCTTGATACTTATTGATAAATCAGGAAATATTTCATTATACCTTTTTCTTGCCATTCCGGAATGTTTAGTTTAATCTTGTAATTTTCTCTTCTATTTAAAGGATGGATTATTCGTATTATTTGGGACATTATTTTATATTTCATTCTGATAAGGATGTAAAAGGCAGTCGATGCATTGAAATATATCCACGTTTCTTTCAACTTTGAAATTATTTGTTTTATAGACCATTATTGATTTAAATGATAAAATTTCTGTTGTTTATAGCACAAATAAAATTAATGCAATCCTAAAATTCTAGGTACTTTATATAGGGCGATTTTTCTACAGATTTTCATTTTATCATACGTTGATTGTTTCATGTTTTTAAGCATTCATCTATCATACAATTTTTCAATTCTGAAATGCGTTGCATATTGTATATCTGCTGATTTCTGATGAAAATGACTTTTTTTCAGCGTTTTATTTATTTATTGATTCATTAAAATTTTTGGTTTAGTCCATGTGGCGGGAGCTATATTGATTTAAAAAATGATTTAAGGAGTCTTAAGATATATATTTGAAAGATCATAAATTGAAATGTAAAAAGTAGAAAATATATTTATTAGCTTTTTATTCCGTAATGAAAATGCATATTAAAAACTGTTTTAAGTGTATTTTTCATTGACTTTTTTATTACTTGGTGAGACTGGGGATTTAAAAAAGTTTATTCCAGATTTAAAAAACAAATCACAAAGTAATGCAATTTTTGGGATTGAAAAGAGTCTTCTTCATATTTTAATACTCATTATACCTTTCTCAAGAAGTAACATACCGTAATTATAATGTAAATTTAGAATTTCCAGAGATAGTTATTTCAGATAGATAGGAGCAGTTTAAACTTGTCGGATCGAAATTTCAATGAACTTTTCTGAAAGAAATAATTTAAAAAAAATCAAATAGAAAAAAATTGAATCTACTATCACAGATTTCAAGTTATTATCTGAGAACATTGTTACTTTTTATGTTATTATTTGTCTTAATTAATTTAAGTCATTAACCATTTTAAACCGATTAGAAACAATCACGAGATCTTTCCTTTTATAATATAATTTTTATCGATTTTGCGATGATAAAAAAAAAAAACTCGTTGTTTTTCTAAATATCGACGCATGCATAACTTGATAGTCCCGTGATTGTTTAAAACCGGTTTAAACCGGTTAATGACTTAAATTAATCAAGCTAATTCGTAAGAATTCAGAGAATGTATAATTTTTAAATCAAATTGTAACTTTAGAAGTTGGCGATAAATCGCCAAATGTGACAACCATCCGCATTATTTTCTAATAAGTTTATTTTAATTCATTGGAATTATCCCTGAAGCAACAATCTTTATATGATAAAGAAACAATATATTTAACATTTTTGGTTTATTTTTTAAAAACGTTGTGCAAGTTATGTAATAACACTGTAATTTTCAAGGGAAATACTGCAACAGCATACGATAGATAATTCAAAAGCTATACAGTGAAAGCCAATTCCAAAATAAAACTGCATTAGTAGATGATAGATAATGGAAAAACTATACTGTGGAAGCCGATTTTAGAATATAAAAAAGGATAAATTGCCAATTTGTTGCATTCATATTTTGAGGCTTCAACAATTTTTTGTTTTCACATTTTGAGGCTCCCAAAATCTCAAGCTAAAATAATATCACGTTTTCACATGATTTAAAAAAAACGAATAATCAATAGTCTAAACAGAGGAGATCAGAGTTTTGTTTACGGTAACATCTTTCCACCCTTTAAGGTATCTGCATATACTTGGAATTTCCTGAATAGACGAAATGAGTGATGTTCCTATATTACCGAGTGGTATAGGGGGACAAGTTGATCGCTTTGGTGGGACATCCATCTATCAGGCTACCTCCTCTGAGGGCCGGCATCGGGTCTCCAACGCTTCTGTTTTAGGGCCGACAACAAAGCGTTTCTGCGTAGATGAGCAAGCACACAAGATGGCCTGAAACTATGAGAGTTTAATTCCTGCCTCCGGGGAATGCTGGCCAGGTTGTAAATCTTCCATGCCACGCCCCTCTCATGCAACAGGGATTACCTTTCTCGTCAAAATTTAGCACGCCAATCAGGACCTCAAATAGTCGCCAGTGTTCTCGCCAAGATGACCAGTGGACAGACCCGAAATTTACAGAATTGATGTCTTCGTCTGCTTAAAATGGAAGTGATGCACCGTTTGTTTTTAGAGATGGGTAATTTGGCTCAATAAATGTGCTGTGTTTTGTCTTTTAATTAAGTGGGAGTGGCTGGTTTGCCATTAAAGACAATTTCAAATCTGCTTTGCCATACTAATAAATAAAATATGAAATGAAAATTATATATAAGAGGAAATAAAATTCTGTTAAAAGTACAATTGGCATAATAGTGAAACAATAATTGAATGTCAAGGATATGTATACATATCCAAAGTAGCAATCATGGAAAGATTGCTATAAACATAAAGTTCTAGAACATAGTTGTTACTTTTTAAAGTTAAACATATAGATGCATGAATAACATGTTGTGCTTATAAAGTAATTTTTTTTCTTTGTAAGCATACATTTGTATGCTTGTATGTATGCAAGCAAGTATGCATATGCTTTAATATTTTAACTACACTTTAACGTAAACGCTATGACTTCAAAAATAGCTACGAATTATCTCTATCATAATTATCTTCAGTAAATTAAATGTTTGTTGGAACTTACAGTACCTATTTTCTTTTTTAAGTTGCTGTTTTCTTTTTTAAAAACATTAACATTCCTACTGATAATTATTCTGAAAGTTTTATCTTCACCCATTTAGTCACCATGATTTTTACTGAATGCCACCATTGAGTAAAATCATAAAAGCTTTAAAATAATAAGCATAAAAATAATTAAATCATATAGCTTTTAAGCAAGCTAATTCTTATAGCACTGGCTTAGGATTATTCTGCAGATTTTGAGATTACGATGATTGATAAAAAAATTAGTTTATTTTATATAAAGTGACACATTTTTCCTACAAAGATAAAAGAAAAAATGTGCATTTTTCTGAGCTTGAGAATATATGCGCCTATTTAGAAGGAATGTCATTATTTACTTTCTTTCATAATTGCTTTCACAAAACGAGAAAGGTTTTACACTTTTCTATTCTCAATATAGAAAGTTTTAAGGTTACCTTTATTGTATTATGATAGAAATTAAGTACGCATTTTAGGACTGGCCATTGTACCGGCTAAAAAGAGGCATAGCGGGGGAGTAAATACCGTCCTAGGCATGGTATTGCTTCCCCCACTTCAAACAATCATTGCTCCCATGCTCTTTGGTTACTTAATTTTTGCGATAAGACTAATAGTTTTTAATTTTCTAAAGATTTAACATGTTTATATCAAATTCTCCTTTCTATGTTTAACTTAAGTACAGACAATAATGCTTCACATTAAGTAAAAAGTGCATGGGACAGTGGATTCTCTTGAACGTTTTAATGCCATAGAGCTCATATATGTTACATATATATTAGAATAAAGATATATGCAAAAATTAAAATAAAATTATATTTGTATTAGACTATGTTAAATACGTTAAACATGTTTTAAATCTGAATCCATTACTTATGTTATTTTGTGAATTTTTTTTTTTTAAAGTATTTTAGAATTCGCCAGGCTCTCTGATTTTAATTTTTTTCCGTTGTTGTCAAATAAAAATATATTTCATACTAAATAAGTGATTATATTTAAAAACTGATTTGTAATTACATTTTAAAGTTAATTTTGAGAATTTTTTCAATGCACACGCAGTCAAATTTTCATTCGAATTTTTAGCTGTACTTCAGCGATTTTTCAGTTATCTAAATACAAATAACTTAAAAATGTATCCAGATTTATTTTAATGTGAAGCAGATACAAATATATTCAATTTTAAGATTTCCTCAAAAATTAAAAAACAAAAAGTATAATTAAATGAACTGAAATCTGAAATAAATATGGGGGTGGAAAAAAATAATTAAAATATAATTCGGCACTGAATTCATTTTGTTTAATGATGCATGTTTTAATGCTTTATTCGCATATGAGCATATATTTTGATGATATAAAGATTATTTCTTGTTCTGATTTTTTTGTGAGTATCAAAATCAATCCTGACATTAAAACTTGATACAGATGTTGAGTAACAAAATGTAGGATTATAACAAACTCTGTCATCTAGCTCTTTGCAATTTAGCTATCGAATTTTCATGACACAAAGTCGGATAGACTGAATGACGTCGCGCTAACTAGCGAAATCTTTATGATCTATCATTGAGCTTAAAGATAGAATACAAATTTCATATTTCTAAATTATGGCATTCCTTTAGATGCCCGAATAATTATGTTCCTAGACATATACATCGGTAAATAGAAAAAAAATTCTAAATATGTCTGATTGGATGATGCCTATAACGCAAATTCATTAAAATTCGAGATAGATTTCTTTGTAGTGGAATAAAATAATTTTCTTTGTTTTTGTAATTTACTAGAAAATAATTAATACTGAAACAATTAGTATCCATTTCCAGAATCTAAGACTTAATGATTTTTAATACATATTACGATTCACTTTGCTAATTTACTTTTATTCGTTATAAATTTTGTGAGCTAGGTAACTTGTTGAGCCAAGGATTCTCCAATTACTTAAAATAAATTACATGCACGAATAGTGCGTTTATTTACTTTAAAACATAGATAAAACGCCAAAATGGGAAAACCCGCTCGATTGCAACCTCACCTGATTAAAGCCGAAGTTAGGATAATTGCAGTGTTCATCGGGCCATCGATACTAATCAAATTAACGCCAAAATCTCTCTCAGATACTCATGGACGAAGTTGCGCCAAAAGCAGCGATTTCTCTTTATTTTTTTGTGCCATCATTATTCTTTTAATATCAGGTAGGATTAAGAGTCCATGCCGCCAACACTTAACGATGGAAGCGAGTGATAAAAGATTGGCGCTTGTAATTACCGTAATTGTAGATCTTCCTTTCTCACAACGGTTTTATTTACTTATTTTTGTGAACGATTTCGCCAAATCATTGCTGGAAGATTCTTGTTTAAAGTAATATTGGGTGATTTTGGGTGTGTTTTAATAACATTAAATTGGAGGGAATTGATGACATAAATAGGATAGTTTTTCAAGCAAATCGTTATAAATTGTGGTACGGTTTGGCTTCAGAATGATAAAAAAAGCCTTTCATCCTAAAGGAGCAATTGTAATCTTAACGAGTGGACTTTGCCAAGCATATAAATTAAAGTAATTGGACAGGGATTTTCTGCAGGTTGTGGTTGACAAAGGTACCAAATGAAATGAATTTAGCAAATGGAGAAATAGTGTGTTGATTTTTTTTTCTTTTAAAATTAGTTATGCAAATAGAAAATGCTCTAAGTGTTGTAGAATATGACCTCGAAATTTTCTTGAGCTTTCAACTTTTAAAAATCTTTTTATTTTTCTTCTTTCATTCTATTTTCGTTATTCATATTTTCTATATTTCCAAGGAAAAATTCTTTTGACAATTATCTTTTAAAATAATAGGAATTTACCACTTAACCGAATAAATATTGTGCTTAACGCATAAATTATAAAGGTAAATTTCGGAAAACTTTTGTAAAAAAAAAATTATAAGATTTCAGGTCTCTTTAATTTACCATGTGATGTGCTTTCATCTTTGTGAAATCATGCCAATCATACATTTTTTTACCCAAATTTGTAATTTTCAATTTCCTTAAATTTCCTCTTTAAGTGAAAAAGCTGCAGAAAGTTACAATCAAACCAAAATAAAACAGAACTGAAATCTGTCAGTATTACTTATTTCAATTCCTACTATTGGTTCATACTCTCCCTATGTATGTATATATATATATATATATATATAGTTTATTTATTTGCATATCTTGTTCAAATTTTCAATCGTTAATAACATACTTTTTATTCATGCACTCAAAGTTTTTAAAACTTATAGTGGATGACACGTGATAATGTTTTTTTTTCAAATATTAATTTATTAATTTTATTTTATTTTTAATTAAAAAAATTTTTAACAGTTTGTAATGAAAGTTGAAAATATAAGGTAGTAATTCAATCGTTAAAATGCAAGGATTTCAAGATTTTCAAGAATGCGGTTCAATTCTAGCAAAAATCAAAAAAAAAAATTTGATACTTAATAATTTTTTGGTAATTATTTAATAAAAAGTAACTAAAATAAAAAATTTCTTTGTCGACAAATTGGAATTGAATGAATTTTTTAAAAATATTACTTATACATCGGAGTTAATTCATATTCAATATTCCTTTTTTATTAAAGTATCTACATTTATTCTAATTTTTAATGTATTAAATATTAAAGTAAATTTAAGCTCCTACAAGCCAAATAAATAAAAAAAATTGTATAAAAATAGTGAAACGAATGCTGTACTGAATACTTTTGAAAATAATAGGAAACATACTATAAGAATTCATTGTTTTAACTCATATTTGTTCTCCATGAGCAATTTACTTTAATTTGTTCATTTTAATTGATTATTTTCATCTCATGATTTTTAATACTCCGTTAGTCACATAATTTTTTTTCAAACAAATGTTACCGCGCTGTGTCCGTTAAATACTCACTATGCATTGTTAATATTAGTAAATAATATAGCTTACTAATAGAATAAAATCGATGTAGAAACACAATTTAAAATAAACAAAAACAAGATAATTTTTATCCAAAGTGAACTAGAAAGATAGCAAAAAAGAATTTTTAACAAACAGAGCATCATCTGGTTACTGAAAAATGAAACAAACTTGTATCTCTCAGATAAGGCACGACTAACAGAATGTTAATTGGTTGGTTTGCAAGGATATTTTCTGTAGTTTGTGTGGTTGGTTAAATTATTAAATCTTTGTGTAAATGAACTATAAGTACAGTACCACTACAGTATTTTTTCAAATAGTGATTAATTCATGAAATTTAATTAATTTTAATACTTTAAATATTTTTAGCAGTTTGTAATGAAAATTGAACAAGGAGTACCTCAATTTGTAAAACGCAAGAATTTCAGTATTTTTCATGTGAATGTAAGTTTAATTCTGTCTGATAATTTTTTTGACAATTATATAATAAAACGCAACTAAAATAAATTTTTTAATTGTTGGCCTATACAGGAATTTAAACGAATTTTTTTAATATCACTTGTTTTTATATTCAAGCTCGATAAAAAAAGTTATTCAACTAAATTTGTCATTCTGTTGAAATAACAGATTGCATATTTCTACTACCTACCAATATTCGAAAAATTTTATGGTTAGATAGAGAACAGTTTTAATATTGATGGTGAAGGTATTTTGAAGGCGACAAGAATCTCCGCTGTCTTCATAATAATTTTACTTCACTTTCATGGTTTACATATTAAATTCAGTGACTTAAATTTTACAATGTGAAATCATGTGATGATTCTTCCATGATCTTAATCCACAATCAAATCGTCAAAATAAAGGGAAACGTGCTGATTGCAACAAAATATTTCGTATTTTTTTAAAACTTTAGAACAAGGATTTTCCTATTTTCTACCATGCCATAGATTACAAATCACTGGTTTAATTTTGTAAAGGGTGCACGTAATTAACTAAACTGAATCTTAACTACCTACAATTGAATGCCAGTAGTCACGGAAAAGAAAAAGGATTTGAATGTAGTTTATTTTAATATCGAATTAGTGAAATGGGGAAAATGAGTTTCAAAAACCTTTGCTATGAATCTTCTCTCATTTTCTGCAAGTTTCCATTGTTAATTTTATATATATGTTACAACGGAAACCCGAAATCAGTCAAAACACGAATTAAATAAGTAAAACGCGTTTTAATTGTCAGCGCTAGAGAGAACGCGAATTAACTTGGGAAAACTAGCAATGCTTGGGGAAATTCGAATTGCAGCGAGTTGTGAAAAGAAAGAGTTCTCTCGTTGTTTCTGTTTTTGTCTAGTTAAAATAGTACGAATTTAGATTTTTTTTTTAATCGTGAAATTTTCAAAAGAAAGTGCAGTTGTCCAGTTTTATTCTTGTTGGAATGTGTTTATGCTGGTTGATTCATTTACGATGAGTAAAGAAAATATTCATACTTTTTGCGCTAAAAAGTAGAAAAATAGATTTCTTAAATAATTAAAATTGTTACGGGTTTTCCCAGGGACTAGAACGCTATCAGTTACAACGCATTTTCCCTCATGAATTCGTGTTTTCACTGATTTCGGGTTTTTATTATAACGTATACATTAAATATTAGGCAGGTAGGATGACCAATTGAATTGTATAATACGTTCTTTCAATATGGAAATCTGATTCTGGTCTTTGAAATTTTCAATATTTTCAATCAGCTTGCCGATTTTTGATCATCTTAAACTCTCTTACATTTAAACTCATGATCTGGCAGACTGACAGACAGTCGGGGACCACAATCTTATAGATATGCCCCTGAACAGGCTTGCTGTTGATGACTATATCGACTCTTGAAGGCTGTCGCTGATTGAATTGTCATGTTTCGACTCGGCTGGCGGACCGTCAAGACCAGTACTGCAAAACACGGGGCCCTTAACACTTTTGTCGACCGAAATCCCCGTGGCACCCAATCACTGTTTGCGGTGGAGGCAATATCCATGATGAATTAAGCTCAATATTTGCACGAGGAATTCCAGCTTTCTAAGAGGTATGAGTCAGTGGTAAAGCAGCACGTGCCATTGGCTAACCCCTTTTGCGCTTCAAAGAGAAACATATGCAAAGTGTTTCGAGATGCAAGGGGGTTGGAAAGCGAGGCCGTCGACTTGTGCCATCCCCCCACATTCGTGATGCCCTCCCCCTCCTCCCTCGCGGGATGCTTCAACCCTTTCGGTTTGGAGAAAAGGGTTAAAAGGTCGAGAGGGGTGGAGAGAATGTGCAGCGCGTTTTAAGAACTTCTGGCTTAATGAATGAAGCATTTGTAATACCTCTTCTGTTTAATATAACGCAGGAATATTAATTTCGAATATTTCGGTTGGGGATCCAGATGAAAAATGTCAATAATCATTCTGCAATTATTAAATTACATTTTGAAGTTTTTGATATTCGTCTATATTTCTGGAACAAAATTTGGTAATTATATTATCTTGCGGCAAATATTTTAAATAAATTTTGAGATGCAGTATTTTTTTAAAAAATTTCCCATAAGCCCAGATTTTTTTTAAAAAAAAGCACTGAGATCTTTTTTACTTTCAAACAAACTCTTTTCCCTATCATAGGTAGAAATGAAATAAATAATTTCATATACGTTAACAATAAAAAACATATAAATGCACCAGTTCGCGTATTTGGGACGATATTTGGATGATTCTGATAATTATTTTACAAAAGTAGTTTAAGTAAAACTATCATATATGAGCAAATTTTTTTTAAAAAAATGTAACAGCAATGGCATATTGTGTGCCAAGAATTAATTGACAATCAATTTAAAGACAAAACATTTCGCACAAATATGTAAATAAATGTACATATAAATAGCATGAATAGGAAAGAGAGATGTTTAAAGGATAAAAATTTAAATGTATGTATTTTATATAATTTTCAAGTTATGTGCTCAAATCACGTACGGGTTGCCATTGTATGTTACCAATCAGAGACAAGCCTGCTCCGAGCTAAGTAACTTAATTTACAATCGAAGTTTATAAATACAAAATAAATATTTAAAAATAGTGGTAAGTATAAAACACCAAATATGAACAATATACTTTGGTTACAAAATTTTGATAAGAATGTTTGAATTAAAAGTAGTGGTAAGATTGTTGTGCTGCAACAAACATTTCTTCTTACTCATATCGAAAATAAATATTTGTTTTATTTTCAGTTTAATTAATTTCTAAAATTAATGCAAACGATATTGTTTGGGTTTGGTACTCATAATTTAAAAATTTTGAATTATTTGTTCAATATTTTTTGTTTGATATTTTTTTTAAAAAAATTCATATTTAAAAGATTTTTTTTTTGTATTCCTAGTAAAAACAGTGAGCCATTATTTAAAATTAAATATTCAACCCTTTTATATTGTTTGTTTGAATTTTGATTGTTCAAAAAAAGGTTTTTATTATTTTTGAACATCATACATGCTGTTAAATGAAATATGCTAACCTTTTTTTAATTATTTTAATTTAAATAAATGTATAAATAACAGCAATATTGATTGCTAGAGAAAAAAGCAACAACTCAGACATTTCCTCACATAGTTATGCCAATTTCAGCCCTGTGAAGGTTAACAAAATATAATGTTGCCACTTTTTAAAGGATATTACTTGCTTTAAAATTAAATTTGAAGGTTTTCACCTTTCTGTAACTTTAGGTAATCCCTCCTCTCGATTTAGAATCACACGCAAATTTATCATTACACAATTTTTGGTTTTTCCTGTACGAAGCACATAAAAAGAAAATATTGTAAACGTTAAAATTTTAATAATGTCTGTCTGGAAACGGGTGCATTAAAATCAGAAGGATATAAGTTTAATAATAAGGCTTTCATTATATGCTCTTATTCTTAAATTTTTTGGGAAGTAGGGAAAACATTATAATCGTCTCTATGAGTTCGAATTAATAGCTTTTTGCAATTACATTTTTCTC
This sequence comes from Argiope trifasciata, assembly GCA_026543055.1. Lineage (NCBI taxonomy): Eukaryota > Metazoa > Arthropoda > Arachnida > Araneae > Araneidae > Argiope > Argiope trifasciata. The sequence goes on from JAPMOQ010034492.1 coordinate 2,099,067, forward strand.
TACATACTATGACTCAAACAGGTGATGAGTTCGATGGATGAAATTTTGTCTATGATTACATCATCAGAATTCTATATCTGAAATCTAATTTTGAACTAGTTAAATAATTAGTAATTTATGTGCATGCATATTTGTATGTATGTCTATTTATGTTTTGTACGGAAAAGTTTTAAAATGTTGCAATAGTAAAAGAATGTGCATCAGAATATAATCTTTTCACAGAATATGTAATTTTTAAATTCATTCGTTCAATTAGAATGGATTAAAATGCATATTCATCTCCCTACATGTGATGAAAAAATTAAATACCATATTAATTATTATGGTCAAAACTACGAAAGTATGTCATATGCAAAAGTATTAATTGCTTTAGACATCAGATTTTAAATACAAAATACATTTATCTTTAAAATGTAGCGAAATCAAATGATGTCTTAAAAGAGTAAAAAAGTTTTATATCCTGCAACATCAATTATTTTCAGTTTCTAAGGCTAACAACGTTGCAATTTAGTCATATTTTAAATGACACAAAACACTGCAACATTGAAAAATCACTTCACACTAATAACCTCCTTTAACCTAATTCCTGTCTTAATATCATTCTGTAATGTCATTATTTTCTTTTCGGCAATTATGCCCCATTTCAATTCCGAGCAAACGATTTTTAGAGTTAGTTGCCAGCTGTCATTAAAGCTTCCTGAAAATCCTCGAACAAAAGAGAACGAACGCCTCTCATTCAAGGCGGGCAGCGGCACAGGAATTGCAAGCAGGCGAATCTCTCCCAAATCCCTACTAAGTTCTCTTTCCGACTCTTGCAAATGAAGGAGGATTACGAATTCCAAAAAGAAAACGCTCAACCCTTTTACACCCCGCGTTTAGAACAGGGACTAAAGGGGTGGCTGCAGGATTATTTGGAGTTGTTTGACGTCTGCCGCTATGTTATTAAAATCTGCGCGACGTTCGATATGCGAAAATTCTCGAAAGGAATTAAAAAAAAGATTACATTGTAAGTTAAAGCCGAATAATTAGGCAATTCCAATTTCTTTCACTTTTTATCAAAAGAGGAGGAACATAGTGGCACTCAGGTCTTGAAGGTTACGGTTCTAAAGCTGAGAGCCTATTCATTTAATTTTTATTTAAAATTCATGACAAACTTTCAGTGTAGCTGTAGATGATTTTTGCTCTAGTTAAAAGTGAATTATTAAAACATTCTGTTCCTTTTTTTTAAAATTATTGCATAAAAAAGGTAATTACATAGGATTCGTTAGTTTAGGACATTTTTATTCTGCTCTGAATAAAATTTTTATTCAGCGAGAAAAAAATAATAAGTTTATAGAATACATAACTAATACGCTAATAAATAAATGAAAATGAGATTTTCTTTTCCCTTCTTTTTTTGGATCTTTAATTTCACTCCAAATATATATATTCTTATTCTTAACTTATATTTTCTTATTCTTAACTTATATTTTCTTATTTTATTTTATTCTTTTATTAATCCTTCATAACTGTTAAATTTTCTTACATTTTTTTTTGTTATGTGTTGATTACTTCTGGAAGTCCCGTGTGATACTTTGTGGTACACGGGCTTTTATAAATGCTCCAATAAAAAAAAATGTCACGAAGACGCTAGAAATAATATCAGGTCTACTGATGCAAATATGCTATAAAATTACGTATATAGTTTCACTTATTAGATTAAAAACCCTAGTATCGAGTCACAACTGCTGCAAATTTGCTGTAAAAAGCTATTTGCTATTTGGCTTCATTCGTATACATTATTATAGAATTGCATAAAAATGACGATTCAAAACTTTCTACAATTTTACAAAAAAGCTAAAAAAATATATGAATTAATTATTTAAAATATTAGATTGGTCTTCTAACATTCTTTCAAATTCGAAAGAATTAAAATTTGAAAACATGAACGATTTTTACCTTTAACCTATCCTACACATTTTCTATATTTTTTCCAATTCAGTTTCATTCAAAATAGTAAAAAAAAAATTCTGATTCAAGATTAATTCAATGAAATTGTTTGAATTTTAATATAACAATCCAAATTATTACTACACATTATGC
>JAPMOQ010034492.1:2101248-2193049 GCA_026543055.1 Argiope trifasciata
ATATAATATTATTATTAAAAGTTCTGGAAAATTTTGCCGGACAGCCAAAATGACATATTAAAAAGAAGTTTCTTATTATTTGTTATTTTATGAGGGCTAAAAAAATGAAAATTAATGCAACTGCAAATGTCGCCAACAAGCAGCCGCCATTTCGTTCATGTCTATGTCGTAGTCACTGGGAAATATTTGAAGATAGTGGCAGTTAAGAGGCGTAATTCAGTTGTGCCGAAGCGTAATGGGACTGTTTGAAAAAACTATGTTAATAAATGACGTGGCTTGATTTTTTGCATTTAGATGCTGGCAATTTAAGAAAAATTACTTGAGAACATCGATGCAAACATCAATTATATGAAAGTGAATTTGATGAGGGTTCGAATATAAAATTGTTAGAATTAAGAAAATTTTACATTAAATGTAAATTATTTTCTGTTTTCATTAAATGAAAATGAGTGGATGTATATTATTGAGGTGTTACATATTTTTATATCATGGTCAAAGGCGTTGTTTCCGTAATCAACACAAGTACTTATTCTAGATGAATACAGTAACACTTTTAAAGCTCTTTTTAAAAATAAGTTGTTTGTACATGTTTTAAAAATATAATAGCTTATTAAAACATATTTAAATTTTAAAATTGTCTTTTGTAAATTTTATTCTTACTTTAATACATATAATTATGTTGCTTACAAAGTATGCCATCCATATTAGTCGTAATTAAAAGATATTTTTTATATGTATGAAAAAATGTATATGAATCTGATTTTTAAATTATTGTGTTACAATGGTTCAGAGGCCCGAATCAGTTCTATGATATTGAATCTTACCATTGATTTTCTTTTTAATTACTGAAATTATTACATAAAAAATTTTGCAGGGATTTCGAGCCCTGGTGAATTTTTCCTACTTGACATCATTTTAAAGTTTGATTCGTTTACCTCTTATTTATTTTTAAAATCTGCTCTCGATTACATAACAGCGATAATCAAAAAGCTCTCTTTGATTTTGTTTCAATACTCATGATTACTAATCTAAAGCTGAAACATTGTATACAAGTATTGCTGTACAATATCCTTAAAGAATTCTAAAATTAGAGAAGAAAATTGTGTGAAGGCTCAGTTATTAATTAAAAGGCTGGGTAAAAAGGATTTTTATTAAATGGGAAAAAATTATGTCAAAATAAAATTTAATCGGCTTAAAACTTCAGATTAAATTTTTTTTAAAATTAAAAAGTGAATTTTTGTACAATTATGGGTTTAAAATTTTGGTGGAATAACATTAAAAATCTTTGGTTAACTTTTTTTAATAATCTAATAAAAATTAGAAAACTCTTAACTAGGGAACATCTACTGAACAAATAATATTATATATATATATATATATATATATATATATATATATATAATATACTTTTTAAAATTTTATTACTCAAGGCAACAAAGAAAATTTTTATTTTAGCTACTTTTTATTAAATAATTATCAATAAAATTATTAAGTATGAAAACATTATTGATTTTTGCAAGAATTGAATTCGCATTCTTCACGTGAAAAATACAGAAATCTTTGCAGTTGACCATTTCGTTACTGCCTGTTGATTTCAATTTTCATTATAAATTGTTAAAACTCTGTTTAAAGTATTAAAAATTAATTAAATATAATTAATGAATTAAATTTGAAAAAAAAAAATCTATTTAAGCATCAAGTGTCATCCACTACAAATTCAAAAAGTTGTTTTTGAACTTGGGTAAATGAATAAAAAGTACTTCATTAACTATTGAAAATTTGAACAAGATATATACATATATAGACAAAGCGTGTGAACTCATATTAGGAATTGAAAAATGGGAGGATGTGCCAAATATGATTGTTTTAGGCTCTGCAGTTTACCATGCAACTTGATTCGAATGAATTTCTCATAATGCATGTTACATGCTCATATCTCATCATGCCTAAAGCAATTTATATATTGCATACGAAGATATACACAGCGGAGTTTAATTTATTAAGACTGCAGAGTGCTAGTACCCATTGGAATTCTTTTTCAGTCCTGTAATTTTTCATAAAAAGCTAATTTTCTTACTCTTTCATTGAACATTTTATGCTTTTTGTATGCATTTCTTTCTTACAATCTTACTATCAGCGGAAATGCAAATCTATTGTATATCTATACTTATAATAAAGCTCAATGTGTGTGTGTGTGTTGGCGCTCTACAGGCCAGACCGTTGGACCTATAGCTACCAAATTTGGTACATGTATACCTTGGAGGTCGGGAATGTGCACCTCGGAGCCCTTTTTTCGAATTTTTAATTAGAATTTGAATTAATTAAAATTTAAGCGAAATTTCGAAGCTTTTCCGCTATAACTTCCGAAAATATTATTGCACAAACATGATTTTTATATCAATTTAAAGATAAAAAAATTAGCTTTCTAACGGTATCAGTTTTTTTAAATTTATAACGTAAGCTTCTATTTTTAACGAATTTTTAAAGAAATATTTTAATTATGTTTTTATCACGTGACTGGATAAAATAAAAGAATGCCGGAAGTTCGAATAAAAAAAACTATCATCGCAAAATAAATCTAAAGAAATGCAACTTTTAACACGTGACTGGATAAAATAAAATAAATATAAAATGTGATATTTTCTAAAAAAATAAAGGCAAAGAAAAGGATTCTATGATCGTTTGCAATATCTAAATAATTAATTCAATAAATCTTCTTTACGGTAAACCTGATCGAATTTAGACAGGATATACATTGGAATCCCGACTTAATGGCATATTTCTATTATCGTTTGCAATATCTGTATCATTAAATCAATATTTTTTTTCATTATAAAATGTGATAGTTTCTAAAAAATAAATGCAAAGCTAAGGTTTCTGTAAAATCTGCAAGATCACGTCAAGGGGAAAAAATTAGGTTTTATCACCGTGTTGACATCATTTTGACCGAAGTTCAAATTAAAAAAAAACTATCATCGCAAATTAAATCTGAAGAAATGCAACTTTTAGCACGTGACTGGATAAAATAAAATAAATATAAAATGTGATATTTTCTTTAAAAAATGCAAGGCAAAGGATTCTATGATCTTTTGCAATATTTAAATCATTAATTGAATAAATTATCTTTATTTATACAGGATATACATTCAAATTCCTTTCCAATGGCCAATTTATAAAATATTATTAATAGGCACATATATTGTTTAATACTATTAATTTGATCTAAATGAAGTAAATAATTATATTTTATGTAGTTTGAGTCAAACAATTTCTTCATACTTTGCTCTGTGAGCCATATTTTACAAAATATTTTTATTAATATTTTAAATAAAGTTGCTACGTCAATCAGTTTTCTAAATCAATCATTAAAACTGACTGATTTATAAAATTAAAGAATATTATTAGGAAAACGCGTTCTTTTAGAACTTTCAGTCCATCATCTTAATGAAAATATTAATTTCAGGGCAATCAATGCCCTGAGTTACTTCAAGGCTAATGAATATGTGATTTAATTGAAAATTTTAGAACGCATTACTCATGGCGAACCAGCTGGCCGCCAAAGGCGGCTAGTATAATATAATTCTGAAATGCTCATTTCCATTTCCCAAGTAAATTTATGCAAAATTTGGAGTTGCATATCTAACAGTCACTCTGCACGCAAACAGCATAACCATTGATATATGTGATGTTTGAAAGTGATGATATTTTATATTAAGCAATAACCTGAATGTTAAGTATAGGCAGTTTTTGAGCTTATTCGATGTATAAGAAAGATCGTTTTACTTCTGAGTGCAATGTTTCCTATTTAGATCGAAATAATCCGATAATAGTTTTGATCATCATTAGATATCTTTTTTTCTGTTTTATCTGAAGTAAAAAATGCACCAATTTATTAAATTAAATTCTTCTGATTATTTAAAATTGAGGAAACACTTATAGAAACTCAACCAGTGATTTATTTGTAAGTGACTGTAAACCAACGCCAGAAAATCTCGAATCGATCCCAAGAAAATTGCGAGTGGGAATATTTATGTGGCATTAACCTATTTCAAGCTCACTGGCCATCGTTTTAGTTACTTCCTTGTGTAACTTTTGTGATATTATAAAGAACGTTCCAGAAAGATCGAGATAACTCACGTTCTCAAAGAGTTGCCACCACGATTCTTACTGTTTCTGGAGAGTTTTTTATTGTAGCCAAAGTCGTCAAATTATTGTTTGTCACCAAGGATCCTTTGCTCAGCATCCATTCTTCTCCATCAGAACTATGTGCAAAACTGTCCCCTTACAAAGTAAGCGTGATAGGAAACAATATTGCGAATCTGTAGCAATCAATATATGCGTACAATGTTTGTATATACTTACTTTTTATTTGTGTATTTGGTTAATAGACCAGTAAATCTTTTTTACTCTATAGATGATCTGGACAACCAAAATGGATTGGAATTGCCATGCTGGACTAAAGGTGATTAAAATCATTATTTATATTTAATATAGTACAATTAATAATTTCAAGAGCCACCTTCTCTCCATCCTTTTCTATGAAGTAAAGAGTGCTCGTAAAGGTAGGTATCTCTTTACTTCATAGAAAGTTCAAGTAATCAATAATAAACTATTAATTTTCTCTGGAACAGCTTTTTTGTAATTAATTTTTGAAACAAATACCCTTTCTTTAGGACTATAAAAATATATCAATGTAACCAGTATATTGTCGCAAAAAGCAAATCTACACAGAGTGTGCGTGGCTCATTATTAAAGTACGAGTTTGCGAAGTCCGAGATCGGAGGTTCGAATCCCATCCAAGTTGACGTTAGATTAAAAGTTGAGCTTTAATTTAAAATTCTTGCTATTCATTTTTCAATATTTAAGAACTTTCTATAACCTTCTTTATAATTATAGATTATTCAGTAAAGGTGTAAATTCTGAGTTTCACAAACAGCGGAATCAGTTCCACTGCATGTTATAAGTTGCTTAGAGTAAATAAATTTGATATAATGTGACTTCGTGACCTGTTATTCCTTGAATTTCTTGACAATATAATCAGGTTTTGAGTCTTATATACTTGATTTATTAAAGTCATGATCAAACGTGCTCATGATGGTAATGATGTTCACATGTAAGATGATACAAAATCGGACTTGATGATATGAAATATTTAGAAAACAATTTTAATTAACATTCATATAACTCGTAAATATATTTAGGAACTGTATTTAAAAATATCATGAAATGCCAAAGATAGCAACCTTTTTTTGCTGGAAAGAAACAAAAAATAAACATTGTATCCAATTTTAGAAAGAAAGAAAATTCATTTTTTACATTAAGTAAAATAAAAAACAGAAACACGAAGCTTCGAAAAAGGATTCATAAAGATATTTTAATTCGAAGACGCAAAATAAAAGAAGTTAAGAGATATGAAACATTTTTTTTTACTAAGGCTATCAAATTTCACTCTTTTTTAAAATGTTCTTAATGAACCGAAACTCCGAATAAGAAATTTTTTAAACTCCTCATTAACTGCTACAATACTCACATGAATGAAAAAAATAATAATAAAAGCAAAATAAGATTTAAAACATTATCAGATTTAGAATATCACTTTTAATTTAAAGTAACAACATTCTTGATATTAAGCTCAAAGAAAAATAAATAAGGTAAAAAAAGAAAACAAAAAACGAAAGCATAACATTTCCAAACTTCAAAACTTCCTTTTGATGATATTAAAAAGTAAATATAAGCAAATGCGACGTTCCATAAACTGCATGGAAAGTCGGTTTGATTAATTACATGCATTGGTGCGATTAATTTAAATTCCCTGCAGGGAAAAAAGAAAAGGGAAAAGGCAAAATCAGCCACGCCCCTTTTCATTCGAACTACCCAATTATGAAGCTCGCAGCTTACCCTCATGTGCAAGATTTAATATCTTTTAAATTAAAGTGAGCCGAGCTGTTGATACATAGTTTTTTAAAAGCTTGCTGCAGAATAAAATAAAGATATATGTTGCGGTAACATAAATATCGTAAATTAGCTGGAGATATTAATTGTTAGCAATTAATTATTTCTCCTCGTCGATGAATATGATTCAGAAATGGGAATCAAATGGTGGTTAAAAATGAATTAGTTGAAAAAGAGCTTTGTGTTGGGGGAGATTCAATCTTTCTCCTCAAGTGTATCAATAAGGAAAACTTTTATGAGAGAAAAATGCACTTTGGTAATTTATTATACGCTTTAATTTAGTTCGGGTATTTTTTTGTTTACGTCAGTGCTTCTCAACAATTTAACATATGGGATCTAGACACCTAAATCATTTTTAATTGTTATCCGTTCCACCAGTGAGTTTTATTTTTCTCTTGCAAACGAATCTAAATCTCTAAATCATTTCATGGAATTTTTCTATTATTTCTAGATGGGTATTTCAAAGAATGGGCAGTTAAAAAAAATTCGTACATTAAGAACAACAATGAGCAAGTATTGAACATGTAATAAATTTTCCCCGAAATTCTGAGGAATCTCTCCAATTTTAATATTCAGAAAGCTAAAAAAATTGGCATTGTGTTAATTTTTCATTGAATTTGTTGACTGATAATAAGAACTAACTAAATAAATGAATTTAATAACGAACAACAGATAAACTACAAATTTTATGTTAAATCCTATAATGAAACAGCGGGAGTGGTCTCTACAAAATTTTCTAGCACACTCTGTAATACATTTGTCATGCAACAAAGATTTGACATAAAACTTTACTCTCGGGCAAAAATAATCCCATACCAAATTTGATATATTTACTTGGTTTCGTTTTTGAATTATCACATTTGCATGTATTGGAAAGTACAGAAAGACAGATTTTCACCCCTGTGTTGAATTTGATTCAAAATTTGATGTGTTTCTACTGTAGAAGTTAAATTTGTGCACTGAATTAAACATCTCTACTTCTCTTCGTTTTGCAATCATGGTGTTAACTAATATTTGAACATTTGGCTAAACAAAATTCTTTTAAACTAATTTTACTGACAATTTGATAGAAATTTGCAAATTTGGTGTAAATATAGTATACCAAATTTCCGCGCTCAAAGCATTTTGGAGTGCCCTAGACAGACAGACATTTCCCAAAAATGTTTTCTACGAGCTTAAGGAAGTCTTAAAACACGGAGATTCGACTAAGTCTTGAGTTCCGAAAATTTTTGATTTCAGTTTTTCTGAGCTCTGTATACGAGAAACTAAAAATGTGTTTACCTCGTAAATCTTGTGAATAGGAACGTAATGATTAATACAGATTTAACGACTGAATTTTTTTTTTTTTATTGCAAGAATAATAGATATGCATCAAATTTTGAGCCCGCTCATGCTAATGAGAAAAAATCCAAAATAATGAATGGTTAATTTTCTGCTCAACAAAAAGCATAAAATGAGTCCCATAAATGCTTCTGAAATATACTAGTATCGCAACAACAGAAGGAAGTGTATTTTTGCCTATTTGTATTTGTAACACAAACCAAACACACTACCTCAGTACAATGCGTGATGTTATCCGAAGCACAAGAAAGAAGTTGTGTTTGTAAAGATTATTTATTGAAAAATTAAAAAAAAAACGTTCTTTTGTGACAAATTAGCCGGAAATCATTTATTTAAATATCATCAGAGAAACAAGAAAATTACAGGCTCTGAAACTATGGCCATCGGGAGATCCTAGTTATGTTTCTTTTTAATCTTTTGGCTACTGAATTTTATAAATCTCTTTTTCTCCATTTTCTATGTATAATATTTATTCCTTTACTAGCGTCTAAACGAAGAAACAGCAAGTTATAAATGAGATAAATGAGTTCGATTGTTTTTTCGAAAAGTTTTCTTAATGCCACAGGCTGGGGCTTATATCTCAAACTATCTTTGCTCCCCCCAAAAAACTACTTTATTAAGAACTATTAACTAATTTTAAATTATTAGTTTGATGTATATGTTAGGGTTATGAAATCATGTCAAAGAGTTATGAGATCATTGTGATTTTTTTTGTCTCTGATAAAGGTGCATACTAAATGCTTTGAGTATTTCATAACGCTTGAAGCATATTTTGTTGCATGTGTATTACCAATGCATAATACAGCGACGACTTTATAATATTTCTTTCTGTTAGGTGAATTTACTACAGGAAGAAACATATATAGTAATGCTTTGAGCTAGATCGCTGAAAGTTTGTATACGGTCTTTACACCAAAATTTTAGATTTATATCAAATTTTGAGCTCAGCATCTAACTAGTTATTTGAATATGAATTAACGCGATAATTACAAAACGAAGGAAGTTCTATAAAATTCAGTACACAGATTTAACGTCTATACTGTAGACACCGGTCAAAGTTAGTACCAAATAGAATTGCGAAATGACTGTCTACCTGTACTCTCAGAAACATGTAAACACGATAACTCAAAAACGAAAATGACTTAAATATATTAAATTTGGTATGGGAGTTTGGGATTTATGTAGTTTTATGATGTTTCAATGGGTTGAGAAAATGTATCTGAAACTCAATTTCGACCTTTGGATACTTTTACCCGCTTGCCAATGATTAATCTCCAAAATTTCGCTGAAGATGTAATAAAATCACACTAAAAGTTTAATAAAAATGCTAAATTCAATCTAGAGGTTAATATTTCTTAACTATTGTACACTAATGGTACGTTGTCTGAAGCTGTACTTTCATTAGAGCAGCGACAAAGTTTTCGGAAGATTTCCCCCTTGGCATTAATGTCTGTTCTGAAAATTATGCGTAAAATTTATTCAAGATTACAAGCTTTTGGTTACTTTTGAAAAGCAAATTACGATTTTCAAATTTTAATGCATTTCTGCATATAAATTTATGTTATTATTTCAAACTATCTGACTGCCTGTAAATGATGTAAATTTCGAATTCCAAAATTGATTGACTTTATTGAAGGATTGATGTATTGAATTTGATGTAATTTTCGACTGGAGTTTTAAATTTAAATTTCTTTAAAAATTTCTTTAAATTTAAAATATGTTTTCATTAACTCTGAATCTTTTAGGCGCTCACATACCATTGTTGATGTATCTCAAGCTCAAAAGCTTTTATATTAAATAAGAATTTTTAAGGTGGCTGCCTTAGCATTTTTCGATCATCTTGGTCAAAAAATATTTAGTAAATCTTTTAATTCAAAAAGTATTCTTTCCAAAACAGCTTTTCTTTTCATTTTATGTCATATATAAGCCGAGATATATCAAAATTAAAAAAGTGTAGTGTACTTGAAGTCTCAGTCTGCAATCGAAAGTTATAAATGCCCTTTTTAACGTATGTTTTTTTTTTACCTTTTTCTAAGTTTTAAAAATAATAGTTTTGTGATGTTGTTATTGTACGTTCATTTTTTTTGAGCATCCACTTTTTTTAAATTTATTGATGTCAACTGACAACATTCTCACTTTCTCTACCATCTTTTTGCATTATAGTGACGGTAGGTGATTGGCACAGTGGCTGTAATTGGTTACTGTGTGAACACATTTCGCCAGGAACAGTGTAAAGTCAAATACTGTTTTTGAAATTTCTTCGAAAATAAAAGGATGGTATTAGACAAGCGACCATTGATGACTTAACAAGGGGTCATGAGCTTTTTCATGAAATAAAATAATTCCAAAATCGGCACTGTAGTTGGAGAATTGTTTTTTTGTTTTATCTTTGTTAACGTTCCGTTGTAAAGCAACACTAGGGGTATTTAGCTGAGGAATCGAGATACAGATTTACCTACAGAAAATTCACAGTAAAATAGAATTTTTTGTTTGAAAATGATGGGTGATGGAATGTATCAGGTCATTGATTATGTATTAGGGGTGTGACTTTTGATGAGGAAAAACAATATATGATATTAGACCAAGAATTGAAAACCCAAGGCATTCTATTGAATGACAAATGCTATTTAGGCAAAGCACGAAAAAAAGTCATTATAAGGCTATTATATAAATAAAGTGCATTCTTCAAATATACATACGTACAAATGTTATTAGAAAAAAAATTAGAATGTCATTAAAAATTATTTAAAATACATAATGAAAAATTATAGTTTGTACAAAACGAAATTTATGCTTTCTTATTAAGAAACAAAATTTTCATAAAAAGAATAAGAAATTAAAAGTAACCTATTTGTTGTTACATGGTAGTCTTGAATGGCATCTTAAATTACATTTTTCATGTAAAGACATATCATATTTTTGCACTTGGTTTTAAACATACATTTGACGAGTCTTTGACCGCTTCCATTGGATTGCGTAATTGCAGTTGAACCGTAGAGGAAATTCGTAATTTAGGAATATCTTCAATTTTACGTATGTTCTTAGGGCATGAAATAAATTGTGATCTCTCATATACTTGTTTTCTTATTTTTCTTTGTTTCAGAAGCCCCTCGGTCACACTTATTAGGACTGGCAATATAAGATTGCCAAAATAATCAACTTTTCCTTTGTTGACTTCAGGAATAGGGACTTGCACAGTAGTTACGAAAGAAAAAAAGATATTCGAATTGAATCAAAGCTATATTTTATACTTTTTCGGTTTCTTATTTGGCATTCTATAGGATACCTGAGAAATGTGTGAAATGTGAAACATTTCATACATTTCTGGTTAGTTTTGAGCAATATATACAATGCAAGGTATTTTATAGAATGCCTGATTTTCTATTTAGCCGGTAACATAGATAATAAATATCAAATATTAACGCATTGCCTACTGCGCTCTATTCGCTCCTTGGGCAGCAGATTTTTTTGGACGCTCTAGAAGAATGTTTGGCAAGCAAAAAAAGTGCATGCATGCACATTTTTAATTTGCATTTGATATTATATTTACATAAAGTCTTCTTAAGTATTACTATAAATTTTATTCATGCATTCATTATAAAAGATTATTTTTTTTTTACATTTTAGCTATTTATTTCACATATTTGAATAATGTTTTAGAGTTTGATTTCGCTTAAGCATACTCCATTGTGCAATGGTTTCGACACGATTTGCATCAGTTTTTTTTTTGTTTTAACAAATCAGTAACTGCTCACGAATTTTCTTGTGTTCCTTATCTCATCTGTTTTGGACCAATCACAAGTTTTCTCATATTCCGAGTCCCACTGTTATTGCTTTATAAATAACAAAATTATGATGACTTTAGAAAATATTAATTTGCCCGCAAACGTGCAGCTCCAAGTCTATGTCTTACAGATTTCTTTGTGGTTCTTTAAAGGTTAAATATTTGAATCTCATTGGTTATGCATGGAGTTAGCCGAAAAATTACGAAAACGAGATATCTCGTGACCCGTACGCTGTTATGAGATATTTAATTATTCTTGTTAATGCAAATAATAGGCGTATAGATACTTATTCTCTCGAATATATAATAAAAGAAAGATCTCCAAGCCCAGAAAACGTTGCATCGCCACATGTCTAATTAAGACTAAAAAGAAGTATCTCCCTTCTTCTGAAGGCAATCACTCCCAGCTATCCCTACCCCTCTAATAAAAGAGCTTCACTGTTACTTTGCGGTCGACAGATTGACAGACCACATCCATCTTGTAATAAATTACACCGTGCATCGCTTTCTGTAACCCTTCGGTAGAGCGTAAAACAGGAAGAAACCCTTTACCGTCAAACGTAAAGCAGACGCGAGACGAGTCTTGTCAAAACGTAGTACTAATTTTTTTCCCTACCTCTCTCCCCCCTCTGCATTTTAATTGGCCCGCGGTAGCCCTTTTGCTCTGACTTTCCTTTAATAAGGAAGGATTTAGACGGGATGTTCCATTTATAATTCATAGAAGGGGGATGGAAAAGTGTGAAATGATTGACTGGAGATGGGTTTGCTCAATGTAAAGCTGTCGCGGAACTTTCGAATTATTGATGAATTTGAGGAGGAGGGATGCTAGTAATTAGGGAATACTGCTGATGGTGTTTCCGGGAGTGTGTTCTATGACACTTCTACTCTCCCTACCCCCTTTTTTTACATTTAACTTCAGCAAACGAGTTTTTTTGAATTGCGTGACAGGTATTGAGGGTTTTGAAGTAAAGAGAAAGAAAAGAAATAAATGAGAAGAGATTGAGTTGTATGTATGATTAATAATAGGAAGTAAGCCTAATATTAATAATATTCAGTGGTGGTTGCATGTCATGTTAAAGAAGATACGACATTGCTTGAAATGAGCTGGCGGGGTATGTTTTTTTAATTGTTCTAAAATTAACATCAATCGATGATGAATTTTAAAAAAACGTAAAATTAATATCTTTTATATATTTCGTTAAATGATTTTTTTTTTGCATGGTAGCATCATTTTATTGAAAATTTAATATGATTTCAGAAATTCATATTCGAATTAGTTCTTGGCTCTGACTTGTATAAATTTAAATATTTTACATTTAATTTATTACATAATACATTTAAATATTTTATAATATCAATATTAAAAATGAAGAAGGGAGATTTGATTTTTTTTTCATAAAAAATAATATAATCTCATCTTTTTAGGCAAATTTGTTCGAAGCAATGGAACATCTTCGTGAAATCATCTAGAATGAACCTAGAATGAAAATTTGTAAGTTCAGATTTAATTTGGAAGGTTTTATTAAATATTGTCTTAAGTTTATATTTTTAAATCTAAATACCATTTTTTCTTCAGAAATATGGGGGCCCAGATAGTTTAACTTGAATTATTAAAAGTATTAGAAAATTGATAAAGAATTTTATATGTAAACGCTTTAAATTTTAAGTATTTTTAAATTTTAGTTTATTTGGCTTTATATCAGTTTTATTTCTTAAATATAATAGATGTTAAAAATTACATAGTTTTTTTTAATTTCTATTTATTTAGTGGATTCAATATAATTATTTTTGAAATGAACAAGATTTTTAAAATCTTGAGAAAAGAACAAGAATAGAAAAAGAAGAAAATTTCAAAAGAGAAGTTCCAAACTGGGGAAAAAAGGATTTTATAGATATTAGGATTTTCGTGATTATAGATAGATTTAATTCATAAATCTTTGATTATTATATTCTGTTGGAAATTTAAGTAAATAGTTTTGTTTTAGTTTAAAAAAATACTATAAAAAAAGGTCAATTATATTTAAGTGACAAATTAAAGAGAGTAACTTTAATTTATTGTTACAAATGTGTGATATTATTTTCAAACCATCCATCTAGTTTTATAGAGATTTACAGATATTAATTTACTGTAGCGACCTGAATACTTACTCCTTCTGTTGTTAAAAAAATATATGGAACGTATTAACAAAACATTTCATTTTGTTTTTTGTTACAACCAAAAAACACGAACTGTATCGATTTACTGCAAATTAAAAAGTGTTTACATTCTGAATGCTGTTCATGCATCCTGTACACATCGACTGATTTCCGTTGCTTTATTTTTAGACCCAATGACATATTTTATAGTGAGAGAAAAAAAGTTTTCAGTAGTTTAACATAAAACAACCTACATTAAAATGATAAGAGTGTATTTATGAATGGACTTCAATGGATTTTACAAAATAGTCTTATACTTCATTTTCATTTTTCTGCTTCAAAATATTTTAATATTTTTTTTTAGAAAATGTAACCGTTTAAAAAATTTATTTATCGAAAATTATCTAATGCACTAAGGCTTGTCTCATGTTGCTGTAAACATTTTCGAACGAATTATTTATTTTTAATAAAAACGAAAGTTATATTTCTTTGGTAAAATAATAAATATTTTTGAAATCATTATTTAAATGTTACCTTTAAATTAACCCTTTGGCCTCGAAAAAGTAATTTGATAGACTTGTTTATTACACCAAAAAAATAAATACATACAATTGTTTTAATTGAATTTATCTGAAAAAAGGAATCTACATCTTTTTACCATTCTGTAGACGTTTTTAACAATCAAAATTGAAAAATAAATAAAACGGCAAAATGTCGCACAGTCTTCAATGGTGAGTGAGAGACACTATCTGAGTGCAAAAGATTAATTTCCTGTTTTTCAAACGCTGAAATGATAAAAAAAATCTCACGAATTCCTTTAATTCCAGAAAAAAAGAAAACCATAAAAAGTAATAGGACAGAAAATATAACAAACCGCCCTGTAGTGTCACTTTCATCGCTACATCCACTCTGTCGCGAACAGATTTATTTGTCTACTTCACTACTCTTTCCCTCTTTTTTTCCCTCCTAACTGTCCCGGAACAGAAAATCGGGATAATTCTGCAATTCCGCTCCTGACAAACATAGATAAGGACCGGAAATGGAAATCAATTGCCACTTTTTTCCGTTTTCCTTCGCTGAACATGATCGTGGAACGTGCCAAGGTGAGAAAAAAAAAAGAGAGGCGTTAAACACTTTTGTCAAAAAGAACCCAGGGACAGCAGTGCATTGCACTATTGTTCCGTAGCGGAAAAGACCAGTTTCCGGTGAAATAGGGTGTTGAGTGTTGCCGATTAGTTTACTCGCGTGACGGTATATTGCAGGGATTAATTGTATCGGGTATTTAGAACGGAGAAAGGGAAAAAATCCTGGTTTGGAGGAGATTGATTTGGAATTGGATAGTTGTGAGTTATCTCTTCCAAACCATGCAGGATTTTAGGCAGATTATTCTGGGGGAAAAATCCCTTTGCATTTTGTTAAAAGAATAAGAATGTATATATTTGTTAAATATTAGTTATGGTTACTTAAATGTTGTTGAGTTTAAGAGTTTTCTACGTTAATAATTACTATACCTAAAAATATTTTAAAGTTTCTGATGGATAAAAAAGTTATTATTAATTAGAGTAAATTAACCCTTTGCATCTGGATGGGGCTTCTCACTGGCCATTCAAGAAGGTGCATCATTTTGACGTTTTATTATTATTTTTTTCAATTATGATTATATCAAATGCCTACGGAATGGTAAATAGATGTGGTTAATTTTTCAAAGAAATTCGACAAATTAATCATATGTATTTATTTTTCAGAGCAATAAGCAAATCTTTGGATTAGATGAATAATTATAGATCCAATTACTTTCCCGAGTGCAAAGGGTTGATTTCTTTGGATCCCCTAATTAGTTAATAACTTCTATTTACAGAAATAATTTTCTAATTCAATTTTTTTGTTTTGAATTATGCCCGATCCTCAAAAATGCACAAGGTGTTCAATTGCTACCACATGCTTATTGAGATTTAAAGTAAAAAATGACACCTGAACTTGATAATAGGGTGAAAGCTACTTATAATATGGCGAAGTCTGCAATTTAAACAAAATTCAAAGTATTTTATGTTTCAATTGAATTGAGGACGGGATTTTAATTTTTTAAAAGTTGATAGATTCGTAGAAATTCTATAACTTCAAAATATTGTTGAGGTATTTAGTTTTGGCCAAATTTATTTCTACATCTACATAAGAATAAGATCATATGATTAATTTATTCATGCTTATAGATAACATGGATATGGATTTTAAGAACTGAGTATTCAAGATATTGCTTCTCACAAAAAATTTCTTGATTTTATAAAATTCTACCTCATTATTGCTTATCTTGATTTTTTCCTCTTTCAAATGTGTTGACTAACCAACCGTTAAGAGTAACTTTCTGTACTGAATTAATACAAGAATTTCTGTTTAATATGGATATATTTAGATTAGAGCATTTTGGACAAGTTAAACTACTTGAAAAAAGCTCATTTTAAATAAAACTAAGCAGTAGAAAACCTTTCACTCATTTCAATTATTAAATTACTGAACAAACACAAAAAGAAAAATCTGTGATATACTTTTTAATCGTGGTGTACTTCTTAATAGTAACTACTTATGTACCTCTTAATCAGTGTTGTACTTTTTCAAACAATCATTCGGTCCTTACTACATTTAAAAAATTCCTCTTTTATTAAGCCAAGGTTAAGCCTCCTGATTTAAAAGCTTATATAAGAAAAAATCAAAATAAAAAAATCTTTTTTTGCAGATCTCTTCTAATTACTTAGAATGGAAAGGATTTTTGCCTGAAGATGCTATTACTTACTTAAAAAAATAAATCTCTCATTCTAAATTAGTAAAGTTAGTAAATAAGAATATTTATTTGGAAACATTCCAGTTAGCCTTTTCAATGCTACCGACGAGATATTTCACCTTTTAGATACTTCCAATTACAGGTTTCTGTAGGATAAAATTTTTCTCTTATGACAATTTGAAAAAAGTAAATGTATTCTACAAATATGTTTTAGAAAGTTCAACCTATCTAAACTGGCATAAGAGACAAATTTTAGCCCACAGAAAACTGCAATTGGAAATATTTTAAAGACGAGATATCTGGTCGATAGCTTTGAAAGTGTTAATGTTTATCCCACAAACTGGTCTCCAAGCAGATAACGGGACAAATTCAAAGCACGTATTAAAATGACCATCACTTTAAGCCTCTTGCATAAACTCAATCTAACCATCAAGTCTTAATGCGATAGATGAGGCGAAATAAAGAACATCATGTCAAAATATACAAAACATTTACTATACAGTCAACAATCATAGAAAATTTATCAATCGTCGAATCAAACAATTACTGCATTTTTTTATCAGAAATTTTACTCAGGAAAAACTATTTGATCCTGTTTCTTCAAAATTCCACGAAAGACTTTTTAGCATTTATTAATTACAACTGTTTAACTTTCAGAGAATAATAGCTTGTTTTGCTGTTCTGTGTATTACATTGAAGTTTTAAAAATGTTCTAAAAGCAATAAAACGTAAACCCGTTATGAGTTTTTGGCAACTGACTTCACATCAAAATTGGCAATAGAAATTCCTCCAATATTTTCTTATTTAAGATTTTATGTGATAAAAAGTTAGTTTCATTTTCTTTCAATGAAATTCAGTCTAAATAATTAGATATTCCAGCAGTCCAAACAGGCGGGATTGATTGTAAAAAAGAAAAGGGCTGTAAAATGAATAATTAGGAATATTACTAGAACACTGTTTAAAAATTAATTTAAACCGTACTTGAATTTAGTTTGAATGAATTCGATTGAACGGCTTTTATTATTAAATAAAAGCAAAAATAGCGTTCAAAATATTAAAAATTTGAGGACAAGGCATCAATTTCCCCGTTTTCGATTAAATATCTGATTCTGCACATATTACACCGTAACATTATTCGCCTGTTAATTTATTTGATTCAGGAAAGATACTTAAACTCCTATGTTTATAACGATATTATTTGTCTTCACAAACAGTAAAAAAGTACAATGGTTAGAAAGAACAAACCAGAAAGCAAACATAAATTTAAATAAACATTCATTAAATTTTCCTGCACACTTTAAAACTATACGTAATTCAAAGAAATATTAAATTATTTTACCCAGAAAGCACTCAATATATTTTAAAAATATATCAGTAAGTTAATAACAACAAACATATTTGATGTAACAAAAAGGCAAAGAAAACAAAAGTAACATAACCAGGAAAAATTAAACGAGCCAAGATAAAAATTATTATATACTTTTGTTAAATATCCATCACTATATACGAGCCACTATTAACGTACTTGATTCTGAAAACATTTAAGATTCTAAGCACAGCACATACTTCACTGTGATATACGAATTCCCTGTTAACATTCTTAATTCAGGAAAGATCTTTAGATTCTTTATTTTAATCAGTAATTTTATAATGAGTTAGTCTTCTCAAATAGCGTAACAGCATTATGGCCAGAAAGAAAACAAATCAGAAATTTAGATAAAGGTTCGTTAATTTTTCATACACACTTTAAAACTATATGTAAATTAAAAAAAAATTATTTATCTTATTCAGGGAACACTTACTAATTTTTAAAAAATTCTGGTCAGTAAGATTATAACATCACACTTATTTGCTGTACACAATAAACAAAAATAAATAATTAAAAATTTTAAAAAATCAATTATATCAATAACTAAATAAAAAAAGTTAAAAAAATTATGAATGGGAATAAAAAGTACTATAATTAGGAAATAACTAAATGAAACAAACCAAGAATTATGATATACGTTCGTTAAACCTTCATCACTACTTACGATTTTAAAAACGCATTTAATTACGCATTTAAAAATTCTTTATTCTGATCAGCTAGTTTATAACATCAAATTTATTTGCTGTACACATAGCGTGCCTGTCATGTTCCGATTCTTCATAATACTTAATAGCAGCTGAGGAGTTCCGTGATTAAGTATGACAGCAAAGAATAAACGCCGAACCAAAGTAGAGGCAGAAGGGGAAATTAGCTAGATCTCCCCCCCCCCCTCTGCAGTTTTGCTTCCCTCCCTTCCAAACCTTTGGTTACCCATACTGCACCTCGCTGTAATGATGGATTAGTTCAATTTTCTCGGCTAAAGCTGTTTGTAAATTCTAAATTTTAGAATAAGGCTTATTGTGCAGAAGGGAGTCCACCTAGTTTTAGCACCACCACCACGGTGAGCACAAGTTAAGTCAACTGTAAAAGACCTTGAAAAGTGTCTTTGTAATTTTTCTGTTTGAAAAATGATGTCATTCGTTTAAAGCGGAAAATTCGGACTCATGTTCGAATGAGTAGGAATCAGACTTTGATCTGACTAATATGTCTTTATAAGAGCAGGTGATGAAGAGTGTTGAGTTTTTACTTGTAACTTTTTTGTATTATGTCTGTTGCAGTTGCAGAACTAAATGAATGGTAATTGATGATTTAATGATTCGTCTCTTCAATATTTTGAGTATCAAAATACATGGCTGAATTATTTTACACAATTGATATTTCGTTGTCTTCATATTAATTTTTAATTCAAGAATACAATATGTAGGTCGGGATAGTCTAGTTGATAGGGCATTAGACTGGTGTCCGTTAGATTGCGAGTTCGAACCCTCAAGCCGAAGAATCCCCGTGTGTGATGGTGACGTATAAATTGTCGTGATCACAAAAATCTCCATGCCGAGAGTAATACTACTAGGGGTACTAGATCAGAGTTCACCGCCTAAAAAGCGTTTTTCGCATGAGTAGCTAAGTCGTACTCGTGGCCCTAGTTGGTGCTACTGAAAAAAAATGATTTGCTTTAAGCGCTGATAGATGACTGTCAATGGGCTTGTAAAGTGCAATAAGACACAACGCAAGAATGCAATGGTTTATTTCGAAATAAACTTTCATAAAACGTTACTCTATGTTAAAAAAAACATTATTTGTACATTTTTTCATAAGCAAATTTGTTAAAATGATAAGATTCTGAAAATCGCATGAAACTATACCATTATAATTTTATGTTTATAATAGAAAAATCAGAGTTGATATTTCAGTTAACTCATTTTTTTATTACTATAAAGCCGACACACAGTTAAAAAATAAAAGAAAACATATTTATTTAACATTGACAGAAAATTAATTTTTCTTACATTTTTTCTCCTATTTTTACATGTTTGAGGCTTCAACAAGGATTTATTTAGTATGGGTTGCGACTACAAGTGAGGTTACTCAAATGTAAAAATCGAGAAAGGTTTTAAAAACCTCCATTTTTTAAAATTCTGCAACATTCTTAGCAAAAAACCCGAAAAAACTTTTCTTAAATATTGTATTAAAATATATTAATTACTTTCTATTGTATTTTTGTCTTATAAATCTTTGAGCAGTTTTATTTTCTTACTTTTTTTTCTGAAATTTATGATTGTTAATTTAATATTTCTGATAGAAACTAAACAGTGAAACATTTTTTTTTCTTATCAAAATAAGTTATTTGTTGATAAAATTTTTCAAAATGCGAAGATTTTACACCAGAAGAAATTATGGTCGTCAGCCAGTGATGTAGTCTCAGATTTGACACCAAAGAATTACAGATATGAAAATCATTTAAGCTTACAATGCATTTTGCTTTATAATCATAGACCTAGTGGTTTTAAAATACGTTGTAATGAAACGACCTAATGTTGTTTTCGATCAGAAATTCTGAGAAGAAGCTAAAACGTCGAATTCGTCATCTAACTGTGATCTAAAATGACTCGATTATTTTAAAAAAGAACGCTTGCTGAGCTTCAAAACGGCCTCTAATTTAACCAATTGCACATTTCTCTAAAAATGGTTCAATGATTTGGTGCAAAAACACACTTTTGATCCCGGTGCATCGAATACTTAATTTGAACCATTTTGTCTTACTTTATTAACAGAACTACAAGCACAGAAAAAATTTGAAGATAAATACTGAAAGGAGAAGATATATTTTTATATCAAGGAAAATATGATGATTATAATCAGAATGAATTCGAAACGACAAAAGAAGAGAAACGTTTAATTTTTTTGTTTGAACAATTAGGACCAAATGAAGATAATAGAAAAGCAAATGGCTTGTCAAAGAAAGTTGTTCGATAATGTAAATGAGTTGCAAAATCTATTATCACAATCGGTTTGCTTGTAAGGTATTCGTGCGGTTAAATAGAAACATGTAAAACTGGGAAAAAATGCTAGTGAAAAGGGCATATTGTCAAAAAAAGGCGGAATTTGCAGGATCAGATTATTCAGCAGTTCTTACCATTCTTACCGTAAGTTATATTCTATCTCATAAATTATTATGAAAAGCGTTGAACAGTTTGTCAAGGGATTATCAAAAGTATTTTCTAAAAGGTTTTGATCAACTGTTTGCTTCTTTTTAATGTCATTAGTTGGCAATGAAAACTAGCCATTATTATCGACCATGTAAAGCAAGCATCAGAGGACGTTACTTTTCTTTCGCTATACATACAGGGTGAATCTAAAATCATGGGACAAACTTTGCGGGGGTGATAGAGCTTACTATAACAACAATATTGCTTAGGAATATATGACCACAAGTGATGCATAAATACAAGAAATGGCACATGAAATGAAAAACATTGTTTATTCACAACGTCGTCGCTAAATGATATTTTACAACAGTATTTACAAAAATTGTTCAATATTGCAGCCACAAACAGAAATGCAAACTTGGTGACGTCGGTGAAGTGATTGCGAACAGATTCCCATAACCCCGGTACGCATGCAGCCGCACAGGATAGCCGAACAACGAGTTCTTCAATGGAGTCAATAGGAATCTCGTAAATAAGGACTTCTAAATACCTCCAAAGGAAAAAAAAATCGAGATTCGATTCAATCGAGAAAATCGAGTCGATTCTGGTGGTCCAGCGCACTCCAGAAGTAGCCTCCAGCAACTGTTTTGTCATTTTCTGTACAGAATCACTGGTTAAGTTTCCTGTTAATGAACATATTACGATTCAGTCAATGTGTTATTTTTTCTGTTTGTACCAGAAAGCGTTACTTCCAGTAATATATTCCTATGCAATAATTGTTTATTATAATGAGTTTTACCACAACTCAAAGTCTGTCCCATGATGATTTTAGATTCAACCTATATATATATATATATATAATATATATATATATATATAATATAATCTGGAGCAAAGGACTGTACCAAAGTTTCATTTTCTATCTTTTGAAAGCAAAGGGCAGAGACGAATAGGCGATCAGTGATCCAGACATTGTCAGCTTTCAAAAGATAGCAGGCGAATGATTAATACCGAGGCTATTGTTGTTGTTTTATTCTCTGTAGAAAATGTACAATTAAGTAAGATTCTTTATATTTCTCTTTGAAAGGCAAGTTGGCGATTGAAAAGTAACTATTAATGAAATATTCAGAGGCCATAATCTTTTACATTAAATAAAAATAAGCGAAGTTAGATTAGATGTTGAGATTGAGAATTGCCATTTGGTTTTGTCAATTCTAAACACATTGACACAATGGAATCAAACGTTTCTTTTTATCATTTCATATTCATTTTGAAATATTTTCTAACTTTTTAGAGTCGTGTAATTGCGATAAAAATGTTTGAAGGTTTTTTCTTTTTTTTATGTTATGCAATCATAAAATGAAATATTGAAGGAAATATTGAGTACTGGAAAATCACACATTAACTTTTCATAAATAATCAGCATATTTGTCTAATTCAGAAGGCCAAATCTATCATACTGTATATGATAAAAACAATAAATTCAATTAATATTTTTTTTTCTTCACTACCATTACTTCAAAGTAAGATCTGTGTTATTTTATTTATTATTTGTCATAATACCAAAACACTATTTGAATGAAAAAAAAAAACATTTTAACTTTTTTTTTTATAATGGAGATTTTTTGTTGCCATCATCGAATCAGTCGCACATGAAACTCCAAACCCTTTCAAACGCGACTCAAACCCCTTCTTTCTACGATCCCGGCGCAGAGCCTTGTAACCTTGGAATAAAGCCACGGGTGCATTCAGTAAATATCGTTTGAGCCACGTTCAATGTTTGACGAGTCAGGGGTGATGAGGGTTGTTAGAAATTTACCAAAGGGAGTGATCACGTGCCGAGGGTAGGGGTGGTGCTTTCAGAAAGGCTTCAATTAAATCCGGACGGCGGTTCATGTTTTACGGTCAGGTGGTCAGTTGTGTGTCCTATCCACGGCATGCACTAAATAATGAGAGCAAACTGGAGAAACATATTACTGGAAAGCAGAACAGATTATTTGCGGTACCTTAGTAACTGAAAACGGGATTAAAAATAGGGATTGTTATAGATAATTTGTATAACTTTCGTGAAATATTTCTAAAAATAAATGTCGATATTTTATCGATAAATTCAATATTTTATATGTAATTTAAAACTGAATTCGAAGAAAAGGGTGGTAAAAAGTAAAAATCCTTCTTCAGAGAAATACAGAGAAGAAAATGTGACCATAAGAATATCAACTATTTATGGCATGTACTTTGAAACATAGAAATTGATAGAAAAAAGAGAAAAAAAATTAAGAAATTGGGCATTTATTGAAAATAATTAATCTATTAATTATTTTCACTAATTTAATTTACTAATTATGTTGTGATTAATTAAATTAATTTACTAATTAAATTATGGTTACTCACCAATAGCGACTAATATTTTCCCATGCATTTTTTTTGCACAAGATATTCCCTTGACTGTATACGCTATACACACTACTATATATAAATTTCTTATCAGATTGATTTCTTATGAATTTCTATCAACCACACATATGAATGGCATAACATATCTTATTAAGAAATTTAAAGAGCATATATTATTTTCTGAGCACCATATACATAAAAAAAATTAAATCCATAGGCCTAAGAAAACATTATTATCTCTTATAAATGTATGGATGTAATTGTTTTTGCAAAGATCTATATTCAGTGCAGTTTTTGAGGAATTCTTGATCTATCAAAACCTTTAAAATTATTATTCATTTGAATAATACCCATAAATGCATTTTCTTAAAATTATTAGGTATGCAACAAATTGATATTAAAAAGGTTTAATACCAAATTAAATGCAAGAGAATTAATTGGATTTAGTATTTTGAGCAACAAAAAAAAAATCCAATTTTAAAAAGTACCTATATATTCTAATATAAAGTTTACTATGGTTGTTAACTTATGAGACAGAGAACCATTTGCCGATAAAATGGATCTCAATAACTTACAATCAAATTTTAAAAAATGAATTTAAAAAAAAGAACTAAGAATTTTACTTTGAATTTTAAACGGTACTTGATGTAATTTGACAATTGAGCAAGAGATTAATTCAGATAATAAATATAAATAAGATAATTTCTTAGCCCCACTCCGTTGCCTGAAACTTGTTTCTACTCTATTGCTTTAATGCTTATATAAATATTTGCATTTATAAGTGTAAAATATTGAATGCAATTGGCAAAATCAGTTGTATTGTTGTTTTCGCTCAAGAATATATGGTATATGGATTGATTTCCTATCTTTATTATTGATATTATTTTGTTAAAAGCTGTGTTCAGATATTAACACTTTGCGTATGGCGCTATACCCGCTCAATATCTTGTCAGTATCTTGCTTTAAGACATTAACGACTGCTCACGAGTCTTCTCGTGTTGCATGAACTAAGATGATTTTAGAACATTCAAGTTTGCTCAAAAATATAAAGTTCCAGGTGTTTTAGATTTCTTTGCGATCCATAATAAATTAAATATTTTCCTCTGTTTGGTTAAGAATCGATACTGCCGAAAAAACAAGGAAACGAGATATCTTTTGAGCCGGCCACAACGTTTCGGTCTGCTGGAAACTAGAAATCTCGTGACCCGTAATCAATATTTTAATAATCACAAATTCACATTGTAATTAATATTATTCGCAAATTATTCATTTATAAAATTATGCAATTTTATCGCATTTTCTTTGTATGCATGCATGCAACATAAACTATAGTAAAAAATTATTTATATAACAACAGTCTAGTAAATAATTTCCTCCTTTTTTGAGTTGACTACTGATTTGGTTCAACTAGTATTTTTTCATCACTTTTTTTTTTTTTTTCTTTTGCAAACGGTTCCTCGTTTGAAAACGGAGGTACTTTTAAAAAAATCGAAGGCTTTATTTATTAAGGGGTGGGGATTATCCCCAGGGTCACTAGGGAGCATGAATCGCAGCGGAATGAGGGGAAGTCTAGAACGGATTGAGTACTGAAATCCAAGATGTGCTGCAGGGCCAATTAAATATCATTTTCTAGTGCTTCTGTTTTATATGACCTCATCAGCTATACTAAAAACAAAATAAAAAATTGGGGATAGAGCTACGAAAGAGATTCCCTCCTCCCTTTTTTCAAAAAGGAATTTAATGCATACTTTTTGCAGCAAACGAATTTGTAAAATTTAAAATTCGGATTATATAGGGATTTCTCATAGAAAAAAAAAATGAGACAAAAGATCAAAACAAATCTGAAAACTAAAGATGTACTTACTTTTCTTTCCCTTTTTAAAACCAGATCAATGCGGATTTTCAAAAAAATAAGTAAAAATAAAAACGAAAATATAAAAAAATGAAAGGGGGAAGGAAAAGAGTACCTTTTATTTTCGTATTTATAGCGTGAGAAACTGGCAGCTGCCGAAAGACGTCAAAATCGTCTGAAAAATTTTGTTTTCCGCTGCATTTAAGAGAGACGATCAGTTTTAAAGAACTTTTTTCGCTAGAATAATATTTTTTTTTCTTTGCCTTCATCTTGGTCGTAAATAGTGAGGAACATCGTTGTAAACAAGGATTACTGAAACGTCTCTACGATGCCAATAAAAAAAAAATGTTAGCAGCATGATAAAGTTCTCAGCCTACCTGTAGATTATGTTTAGAACGAAAAATATATTTCTCTTGTCTGCTGGAGCAAAATTGTGAAGTTTCTAAAAGGATTAAACGTCGTGATTTCTTTATTTAATGAAGACGCTAAACGAGAAAGTGCAAATTGACATTTAGATTAAATTCGATGTTTAATACCAACTGTAATATCTCACGAGTAATTTTTTTTCATATTATATGCAGGGCTTTATTTTATTATTACAGGAATTTCTACGTCAACAAACTTAAGTTCTTTTTATTTTGCAATCATTTGTTTGCTTAAGTCTCAGTACTAATTAATATGAAGTTTATTACTTCAATTTTAACTCAGTTTTTGTTAGAAAATCATTCACTTTTATTACTTTAAATTCCTGTTTTCAATTTAAGACAGGATAAACATTTTTTTATGTTTATTTTAATTTTTAAAAAATTTAATTGGAGCTTTATCCTTATTATTTCAGGCGCACATTTCATAATTCGTTACTTGTGTATACATTTTAATTAAAACTTGTAAAGAAATAGAGCATTATACTTTAGTTTTAGCAAAGGAATTGTAATGATTTTTTTCATTAGTTAAGTTGTATGTTAGTTTAAAACACTAAAATTCAAATAAAGTGATAGAAATTTTAAAACAGAGTTAAAACCTTTCTTTGAAGATTTTACTATTTATTTTGAAATGAAATTTTCTAAGAGATTGCAGTTTGTTCTCAAATTTTAATCTTTGGATTAATAATGAGAGTGATTTCAAAAGTTGGAATTCAAAATTGTGTTTAAAGTTGGAATAAATATTGGAATTTACAATATTACATCAAATATAGGATTTTACAAGATCTTTCTAATAAATAATTAAAAGATAGACAGATTAGACCATCTAAGGAAGAGATAAAGCCAGTGGTTTGTATAATATATAGGGAAAGTCATAGTAGTATAGTATATATTCGACTCAATGACAAATATTAAACTACATTTCAATAAATATGAGAAACTACATTTTTAAAAATAAAATAAAAAAGATTTTTGGAAAATTTAGATATAATAATTTTTATAAAAATATCCTTTAACACTTAAAATGTAAAGCAAACAAAATTCTGTAAAATTTTAATAATTTCTAATGATGTGTAATAATTTTTTAATGCCAAATTTATAGATTACTAAACTTTTTGAAATTATTTGTGCAGCGTAGATCAGCATGTTTGGCATAAAAGAATAGTTTAGTTCATTAAATATTAAAATACTTAAAAACCTTTGTGCAAACTTAAATCAGTATTTTTGAAATAAAAATACTAAAATGTTGTGAGAGAGGTCTCAACTTTTGGCAAAGTTTTTGAATTGGTGTAGTGAGGTGATAATATAAGAGATGGGTGTAAAATTATCTACGGCATAATAGTAGAAGTCATAGATTGAAGCTGCGAGAGAGACATTCTATTGATTTAGGAAAAGCCAGTTTGAAAAAGAAAGACATCTAATACACATTTTTGTGCTCCCTGAGCTTACTGAGGAGAAAGTATATCGAAATTTCCAACAGAACTCTGTAAATTTCGCGTAAACTCAATTTTTATTCAAATTTTGTGACCTCATATAGTATATTTCACTTTATAGAAAGCAGTGCATAATCATTAATTGTATTTGTATTTCTTTTGAATTTTACAAAGAGGAATATTTTTACAACAACTTTATTAACAACTGATATTTCTTGTTATATTTCTAGTTTTCAAACCTATGGTCAAAAGCTATAATGTTGATAAATGGAAACAAAAAGAGTAGCAATCATTAATTTGTAAAAAAACTTTATAGAGAGACTCTTGATCTTGGACGTATAAGGAACAGACCATTTTACAGAGAAGTATAAACTGCAAAACAGATGAACATGGTTCCACCCTTTTATAATAAACACTTCCTCCAGTTAGATAAGTTGAGCATATCATCTATGAAAGCATTCTATATTCTCTGGAAGGGAGGTAAGACAATTTTAGAAAATGTGGATGCTATTTGTCACATTAGAAT
Source organism: Argiope trifasciata (assembly GCA_026543055.1). Classification (NCBI taxonomy): domain Eukaryota; kingdom Metazoa; phylum Arthropoda; class Arachnida; order Araneae; family Araneidae; genus Argiope; species Argiope trifasciata. The sequence continues at coordinate 2,128,383 of JAPMOQ010034492.1, forward strand.
TCAGTTTTGAGTGTTTGAATTAATTTTTCGCCTATATTTCTTCTATACTGATTAATGTCAATGCATTATTGTTAATTTTATGAGATCCAGTAATACTTCTAATTATAATTAATATTAAAATCATAGTGAAAATTTGTTATCTTTAATTTTTTTAGTTTGATATTAATGAGTTTTTAATATATATACGAGATTTTGCAAGGAGAACAAAGATGGTTTTGAAGAGGAAGTTATATGGGCGTTCAATCTCTAAAAATAGAACAGTTTAGCATTCAAAATTGATGAATGAAAGCAAAAAGAAATAATAAACAACTTGTAGAAGATATATTATTATATTTTAAATATATAATATTAAATATTAAATTAAATATTATTATAAATAAATAAAACAAATATTAAATATAACATTATTAATAATTATTATTATATTAAATATTTAATAATAATATAATTTAATATAATATAATTACAAATATTAATTACAAATAAATTAAATAAAATAAATATTAAAATAATTATTAATTTTAGCCTGTATTTCATTCGATTTCTTTTTGAAAGAAAAATATCATTTGTAGTTAGTTGTATGTATTAATATGTGTATTATTATATGTATTATGTATATAATTTATTATTTGATATTATGTATTAATAATTATTTGATATTTAAAAACTTTTATTATTTTATTTAAGATTTATTTGAAAAAAAAATTATCTGAATAAGTATTGAGTTGTTAAATATTGATAGAACTAATTAGAACTGTTATTGAAAACGTCTTTAAAAAATTGCTGATATTTTCACAAAAAAATGAGAAAACGAAAAAAATATCATTTATATTTGCATATAAATTTCATTTAACACTTCACCTATTACATATGTATTTTTAGAAGATTTAGATATAAATATAATGCTGTAAATTATACAACGCACTTTCATTAAAGAATTTCATTTTGTGCCCAACCTAACAATAAACACAATTAAAGGGTATAAATATTATAATGAAAGTAATAATTTTCCTTAAGATATTATTACCTCTGAATTTCAATTTAAATTGTATAATTTTTCCGATGTAAAAATAATTAAAATGATATTCTTGATTTGATAGGTTTGATGTGAATTTAATTCTACTGTTTCCTTTGTTATAAGTACATATCCTGAATTCTCCTTTTATAAAGAATTTCAATCAAACAGGCTTTTATTCCAAGAAATAGGAATTGAAATTTCTTTTGATGCTTGCCGCCATTCATGAAAAAGAATGTTTATTCTCAACCAGAATATGGGCGTTCAATTTCTGGAATTTCTCTTTCAAGGTAAAATGATTCAATAAACCAAATAACATAATTTAATAATATATTGTGTATTTAAAAACACGGAATATACGTTTCATGTATGAATTGATTCCTCTATAATAATATAAGAAGAGTATGATTATATTTATCTTTTTTGTCGTTCTGATGGTGGTCGGAGATTTTAATGCATATCAAGATGGGGGGGGGGGGGGGAATGAGTATTAACTTTTCAAAGGAGCGGCTGAATATGTACATGTCTGTCAGTGTATAGACAAAGTAAAAAGATTTATGTCCATGAAATTTTTCAATGGAATTCAAAACTTAAAAATTTAAAAGCAATTTTGAAAAATTGTACTAATACTTAATGCTGTTTTATTAATTTATCAAGATTGTTACTTTTGTTAGTATAAAAATCGTTTGCACAATCAATTGCAAATGATTTGCTTGATTTTTTCGAGGTTTGGCATGAATATGTTTTCTAATATTTTCAATTAACAAATGTTATTAAAAACTTTTTTTTAAAAATTTCATTAAAAAATATTTTTTTTAAATTTTTTTCTCATTCATTTCAAAAATTTCATTAGATTTTTTTCATTCATTTAAAAAATTCCATTAATTTTTTTTTCCAATTTTTTCAAAAATTATAATAATTTTGTTGTTGTTGCTGTTTTAATTATTCCTAAGCCTTGCAATTTATTGTCGAATTTGGTTCCATTAAAATTTTGTAATAATTTTTGCTATATATATAAAAGCAAATATTTAATTTCATTTTCTAAATACTGATAAGTAGACATTTAATTTCTTTTTTTTTTAAATTGCTAAGTAAATATTTTATTTTAATAAGATAAAAGAGAATTTGTAAAAATAATTCGCATTCAAAAATCAATTAAAATTTATAATTGCAGCTCCATTTTTATAATTTGCTTGCTTTTTGATTTTGTTTTTCACATTTCTATCTAATCTTGTTTTTACTTTTTGATAATGTGTTTTCAATTATTTTATTGTTTATCTGATAAAAAAAATGAAGAACTTTTTCAATTTAATATTTACTATTCCTTGAATTTATTATTAATGAAACGTGTATTTTGGGATATTTAGCAACAAAGGCTGTCGTTCCCTTTTACTAAGGATTCACAGAACTACTAGTAATAAAAGGAGTTCCAAAATGATTGCAATTCATTGTAAATTTGTCTATAATTGCTAATGTAAATATGCATTTGCGTTCAATGCTACAGTCCACTAAATTTTCGGAAAAAAAACCATGGAAAGATAAGAAAGATTCAAACTGAGTACAATAATCTTCAAGAGATTTCATATGGTTTCTGTTTAGATATCTGCTGTCCTAAGCATTTTAGCTTTTAAACACGCTATTTCACCAATCCGTTTCAGCTGAAAAGACCAACTTTCCATTTGTTGTTACTTGCATATTCATTAAGATACATCGCACGCTTCCATTTTATTTTAATCCTATTATCGGGCTTAGCATTTTATCATTTCAGCCATCAGTTTTAAAAAGTAAAAACTTTATTCCCATTCATTATTTTGTAAATAAAATCTTGGTGAAATGTTTTTTCATTTTTTTTCATACGTCATCTTTTCAACAGTAAATGCATAAAGGTATTCATTATTGTTCATTTAAATAGGTTCATTTCAAAAAATTATTTTGCTCGTTTCAGTAGAGTTACAATAAAAATTTCATGTTTTTTAAATTACAAGTAGTCGAAAGTTTAAATATTAGTACGGTAAAGATTTTTTAAGGAAAAATTGGAATATTCTTTCTTTCTTTATAAATATATCTTTATTTCCTTTGGAGGAAACCATTCGCCTTTTTTCATATTAAATAATATCTTTATACCTTACTATGTAGCCATTTTATGTTTGCACTGAATGTTAGAAAAAATAAAGAGTAAAAAATGTGTACAAAATTAGATACTGATGCGATATGTGAGTGAAGGAGATTATTTTTATTATTGAATCTTTATAATTTTTCCGCTCTCTGATTTCGCCACCTCTTTTAGTCTACTATAAGAGATGGCAGACACAAGGTCACCTTGATTCCTTTCTCTTATTGTTAGCTTAATCGGCTTTGATAAGTTATCTAGAAATATTTGTTATATTTAATTTTAATCAAAACTTTAACAAATAACACTATGCTCATGTTGCTTCAGCAACGTATTTTTCAGCATTAAATTATAATAATTGAAAATATAATTAAATAATCGATTTTAAATGTTTTATGTCTCTTACATTTACGGAGTACATGAACATTCCTAATGGAGTCGAGTATCAAATATAGGAATGATAAACTTCAGGAATGGTGCGTGATTTTTCAGCGCTATTGGGAAGAGAAATGGTTCTGGGTCACTATTCCCTATTGATGACAAAACATGCCTCGTATTTAAAAGGGTTGTATCGCGGCTGGTGACGGCCATTAGGACTCAATCTTAACCTATAATACAAGAATCTGCTCTAGATTTCAGGATTCTAACATCATATTTATGATAATCAGTCATATATTACAAATAAATGGGGAGGGGGATTATAAACTTTACATTTCTCGTTTATATATTTGCTAATAAAGGAGAAAGTGCATGCATGTTGACCCTCAAGGAAGACAGATGATTTAGAGCAACACAACTTTACACAGGTATATTTTGGAAGGTTGAAATGTGCATCTGAGTGCGATATATATATTTTTTAAATATTTTTTTCCTAAAAAACGATTAAAACATTAAACGATTTTTTTTTTGTTTTTTGACTGTAACTATCTAACTAACTATATTAATGCACAATTTTTTTTAAAACTCTATTTCAGAATTTAAAAAGTTATCCTTTAAATAGTACCAATTTAATAGTCGTGGGATTCTTTTCTAAATTTTCGGATTTTTTTTAAAAAAATATTCTTTTGTCTAATTTCCAACAATAAATTAACTACTGTTATGATATTTATATTAATTGCTTGATTTTTCTACATTGTTAAAAGTTTAAGATCTGCAATTTACAAAGGAAAAAAATATACTTGTGCTTTCAATATTTATGTTTAATATTTACGTATTTAATTGTGCTCTGGTATTATAGGACTATTAAACACGTAAATTGCAGTTATGTACAACAACTGAGACCTTTATGCCTCAACTAAAAGATTAACGAACGCAATAAATAAACGCATGCAAAACAATTAAAATAACATGACAATGTCAGACAGCTAAGAGGAATCGTAGACACTGAGTAATATCAAGACACTTTATCTGAAATATGATCACCAGGAATATAATCTGCTGTAATCATATATCATATCATAGTGAACTAGCCGGTCATCTGAGGTGACTAGTTTTAAACAAAACGTAAAAAGAATATTATTCAAAATTAATTAAAATATGCAAAAAGTTTAATGGCATCTCCATTATCATCGTTTGGGAAATTAGGTAAATTTGATCGGTTGAAGTGTTAGTAGCTATTATAAGTAAATTTTTAAAATTCTGAACTTGTCGAATAAGATACACAAAATGCATATTTGATTCATTTTTCTCTAAATCAAAAGCCAATACAAAGAAAGCCCTCTTATTGTTGAAGCTTGCAGGTAAGTTGTGTATTGGCACTTTTGTCGATAAAATAAAATAAAAAATTCATGATTAATCGATGATGTTTCAGCAAGAAGAATCAATCATGTCACTTAAGCATAAAAGTTGACAACGAGCATTTTTATTGCTATAATAAAATATGTTATGATTCATCAACGATATTTTAACCAGACAATTTATATAAAACCTTATTTTTATTGACAAAAAATCTTAGCTTTTAACAATAATTAAGTTAATTTTTCTTAATTTTTTTTGCTGTATTTAGTTTAGTAGATGAATTAAAAAAGCTCAACTTTTACGGTATTGGACGCATGCTGAATTGTCTTGAATGCTGACGAGATCATTTCCCTCTGAGCAATTAAACTTGCAATGTGCTTTTCATTCTTCTGCAAAAGCCTGCCAAGACACCACCAGAACATGAAAGCACACATCCAGCCTTTCCTGTTTTGTGCTCGAGTTCCTTTTCCACAACAACCCCTTTTCCGCGTCCACCCTTCTCGAAGCCTAACGACCCGGAACCAAAAATCTCCCGATTCATAAACACCCCTCTGGGGGATCCCGGACCTAAGTTATGAAAGACGGAAGGCCCACATTAAAAGACATTAACTGAGGTAGAGATTTTTAAAACCTACACAGATGGGATTCGTTTTAAAAATTCGCTTCCGTATTTCATCCTAATAAGGTGTAGAGTAGCATATCCTGGGGGTGGATTTAGGCTTAATGTGGCGTGAATGTTGGCAGTAGGTAGTCCATATATTAAGGAACGTAAGGGGTATGAGCAAAGACTCGATCGAATGTTCGTGTTTTGACGCTAATGGGAACGTACAACACCTATCGAGTCCATTTGGGTGTTTAAGAACTATTAATTTGGAGTAAAAGGGTGGAGAGAAAGGGTGAAAGGCATCCTAATTGAATTGAAGTGGGTCGCGCTGTTAGTGTATGTCCGAACTCATCAAATCAAAAAATTATTGTAGATTTGTCAGAGACAAAGTACAGATGTAGATGCGCTGATGCTGCTTTCAAAATTGAAGGTAAATTATGTGATGGAAATATATAAGAATTTCGATTTTTTTCCTAAATAACGGACGATTAAATCTAGTTGCCCTTTTCCCATTGTTATAAAAAGGGGAAAAGGGCCATTTAAAAATAAGGATTTATTTTCAAAATAAATATTGCAAATTGTAACTGACTGAATCTAGTGGCCGGGTAGAGTAATTTTTAAAAATGAAAACGAATTACTCGTTAAAAAATAGTAGTTGCTTTAAAAACCAGTGGCATGAATCTCAAAATTTCCCCGCATACTCACATCTGATGAAGTTATTATTCCCAGTTCCATGAACAAAATTGACAATGGGTAAGGTAGCTAATGCCTTGCATGGAATTAGAGAGCAACATTTACTAAATACAGAAGTTTGGCTTGAATTGTAATTGCATAAATTTTCCACAGTAAATCTTTCATATTTAGATAAACTCAATTTACATAAAGGGATCCATATTTTATGAAACGATACGTTTATTACCATTCCCAGAATAAACATTTAAAAACATTTGATTGTTTTAGTTAAAGTATTTGTATTTTACTCTAAATACTAAATACTTTACTTAAATATTTTAAATGTAAATGTAAGGCAATACGTCCATTTTAGAAATAACTCGTTGTGTCGTTCCGTTTTCTGTTTCAGAGATAGTCGTTAATTATATGCTATATTTTTGTTTATCCGTTTCTATAAAATTTTAATTGATTAAAATGGAGTCAATTTAATAGATAATCACTTATTTATTAAGAACGATCATTATAAATTAAAGCAATTTTTAGTGCAGCTTTTATACAGTTAAAATATGTTTAAATGATACAATAAATTTGAAAAATATAATAAATCTTGAGCTAACTATAACGAAAATTTGCATATCATAATAATTTATAATAAGATTATTAAATGTTCTTAAATCATTCTTCGATAATAATGAAAAATAATTGAAAAAATGTTATTTTATGCAAAAATTGATGAATTATATTATGAATTCTATGATTAAATAATCTCGGATATATACATTATTTAAGAAAATTCAAACGAATAAACAATTTGTGAAAATTCATTAATGAATTAAAATTTTTCTAGAATGGTATTAAGGGGTCTTCTCCAATATGGCGTTATATCTACAAAATGATATAAACTTATTTTATAATATGGCGCGTGTCTATTACCAAAAATATTTTAATGTATTATAATCTTCATGATTTTGGATAGTATCAATAAAATTTAAATTCAAAATAACTTTCAACTATCTTATAGAATTATTTTATATAATAACTATCGGTTATAAACAACAGTGAAAATATAAAATATTTCTACAATTAATTTTTCTTCTTTCTAGAGTTTTTATCGCAGTATATCTCAACTAATAATAAAGACGATCCCCACTCTCTATATGCATATATGTTTGCAATTAATAAATATTAAGTCTTTTAATTAAATTTGTACAAGAATCTTTCGTATCTCAATTTTCATGTCGTCATATCTCTTATTTTGTAAATTATTTTATTCACTGTTTTACTTTTGAACAATTAATTACAAAATCTAGATCAGTATTTTGTTAACTTTTTAAGCTTGGACATTGATTTTGAAAATAGGTGATTCCATTTCTTTCTCTCCCCTTCTTTGTCTATAAATCTACCCCTTCGTTTCTTTGTCTGTAAAAGAAGATCTATAGGCGAGCAGTGGAAACAGATGACCAGTTTCTCACTGTATTTTTCACTTTATCCTTTAGATAATCATAATGTTCACAGTCATAAATAAACATTTTATGTAAATTTATATACGTCTCTTTTCCATATCTGTATTTAACTTGACGCCCGTTTTGCCATTAAATTTCGGAAGATCAGACCTGGATGCTGCTTTTCGAAATTTGTGATCGACCCCTTTCGTACCCATTCGAGATTCGTTATGTTTTTGTCTTTTTACCTGGGTTCTCCTGATCAAGCTGCTTTCATTCGAACCGAGATTTTTCAATTAGCAAGCAAGAGAAGGCAGAGCGTTGTGATCGATATCAAATAGCACAAGCGCAAAAGCGAATATATTCCCTACTCTCTCCACTCGCAGAGCATTTAAAAAGGAAGAACAATTTTCTCCTTTTTCCTTATTTATTTTCCATCGCCTTTATATTTTTATTTATCCCCCAGAAAAGGCGGAAATTTCGTCAAACGTGACGAAATTGACATGGATGCTTATAACGTCGTAAGGGTAGGTGAGGGGGGGGGGTCGAGGGAAAAAGGAAGGCATTACCCTGTCGCGACGACGGAGGAACGAACGGAAACGAGCACTTTAATTTACTTTCTTAAATTCATTTGAACTCTCTTGTAGAGGCAGACGATAATGTGCCAGCGAAACGAAATGAGTTTGAGATTTGCCGGGTGGCAACAAGTGAAGACCTGGAAGGAAGACGAAAAAGAATGGGAAGTGTGAGTGATGGTGAAACGTGTCAAATTTGATAAAAGATTTCATACATTTTGCTCGAAATTATTTTTAGTATAACTCGAGAATGTTTAGGTTATTTAAGGATCGTAAATTTATGTTGGTAAATTAGAAATGTTTTTTTTTCCCGAATGCACGATTATTCAATCAGAAAACGGTGAGATTTCTTTAGTGCGCAATTCTGCCGTGCATAGTTTCGCCCCAATTTAAATAAGGACCGAATTATCAAATAGGCATAGTGTGTATCCAATAGGCATAGTATGTATCCAATAGGCATAGTATGTATACAACAGGCATAGTATGTATCCAATAGGCATAGTATGTATCCAATAGGCATAGTATGTATCCAATAGGCATAGTATGTATCCAACAGGCATAGTATGTATCCAATAGGCATAATAAGTATCCAATGAGATTGAAGGGTCGCGATGGTCTCGTGGTAAGGTCTTGGCTTGAGAAACATAGGGTTTCAGTTCGAGACCGATTCTACCGAAGGACCGTCGTGTAAGGAAGTCAATTGCACGTTAAATCCTTTAGGCCAAATGTGTTCCCGCTGGTGTGGCGTGGTGTGGTGAAGGTGGTGGTAATGGTGGTGCCAGCTCAGGAATCGTGCTCATCACCTGACCGTGGTTTAAAATTACGAGGTCTATCCCAAAATGTTGCTTTAAAACGGGACGTTAAGATAACTAAATCAAACCTTTTAAAAACTGATTATTGCTATTATCTTTCCTCGCAAAAATCCAAACTCGCCACTCATGGATGCTATACAAAAGGACAAGAAAATAAACTATTCGCAGTGTAAGTAGGGGGTTAACTATTTAGTTCAGTAGATAGTGAAAGCCCAGTGATTAAAGCTCTTAGTGAAGAGTAATTTGCTTCCATCTACATATACAACAAATATGTAGAAAATCCCATCAGCCCATCTTCCTACTTCAGTCTATGAACCTGCCAGAGAAATAAATTCAATCCGGCATAGGATTCTTATCAATGATTCGTTTCGAAATGAGATTTCTGTTAGTGTTAAGTCAACGGGAATATTTCAAATTAAAGCGTCCATCTTTTCAGCAGAGCATTCGGACTTTCGTCCAGAGATAATGAGATTATTTGGGGGGGGGTGAGATTTCGAGCCTGTCATTCCATTCGTTGCTAAAATTTTAGTTGAATTATTAGAGGGCCATGCTTTGCTTTAGAAGTGAAAATGTCTATATCAATATTTGTTGTCAATTTTAAGCTTGCTTAAAAAAAGGAAATCCTTATCAAAATTTACGTTATTATTTGAGAAAGTTATTATTTTTGTAAGTCATTAGCCAGTTTAAACTGATAATAACCCGTTTAAACTGCTTTTATATATATCTCTCTATTATTATATCTGTGTATTAAACTCTCTCTCTCAGTATATATATATATATATATATTCATTTTCTAGCTGACAGAGTTTTAGAACTCGACTGATTTTGAGATGAAAAAAAAAACAATTATTTTTCTAAATATTGACACTTGTATAATTTAATCGTCTCGTGATTATTTCAAACCGATTTAAACTGATTGATGACTTAAATTAATTAAGAAAATTCGTAAGAATTCAGAGAATATATAGTTTGGGAATCTAGTTGACGATAAATCATCGAATGAAACAACCTTTTACATTATTTTCTAATAACCCTATTTTAATTAGTTGAAATTATCCTTGAACTAACAATCTTTATGGATTAAACGAACAATATTTTAAATGTTTTTGCTTTCTTTAAAACAAATAATTGCTGTTGCCTAAATGTCCGAATTAGGCAACAATACTGTGATTTCTAAGGGAAAAATTACCTTAGCACATGATGGATTATGGAAAAACTATACTGTGAAAGCCTACTCCAAAGTAAAACTACATTAGCAGACGATAGATATTTCAAAAGCTATACTGTGAAAGCCAACTCAAAAATAAAAGGGATAAATCGCCAATTTATTGCCTACGCATTTTAATTCTTCAATAATTTGCTGTCTTCACATTTTGAGACTCCAAAAACCTCAAGCGAAAACGATATCATGTTCTCTCCTGATTAAAAAAAAAGGAACCAACTGTTTATAAAAATATTATCCATCTTATAATGAGTTGTAGCGAAGTAGACCATTTGAGCTAATTTCAGTTATACTCATTACAGATTACGATTTAAATTTTTTTTTCTGTACTGTGAATAACAGTTATTTTTATAAATATCTGAATAATTTTAAAGTGAATTTCATCTATGAAAAATAAAGTGTTCTTTATTATAATTTTTTAAAAGAAAATATAACATATTTGTTAAAATCTTTCTCTAAAATTTAAGATCGTTTACATTACGGTAATTGTTTTTAATTGAAAAAAATTAGCTCATAGAATTTCATTGCAATTATTATCATTCGATAAAAGTAATATGATAATTAAAGTGGCGAAAAGATAAAATATTCATCTACATGACAATAAATATATTTACTAACATTATTCGAATATAAAGAGTGATCAAAAAATATCAGAAGATATTCGGAACTCTGTAGCGTGCTATGTTCTGGGCAAAATTTAACAAAATTTGGCCACCAGACGCTTTAAAGTTTGCTTTTCCGAGTTGAGAAGAAAATAAGTGGTACCAAAAAGTACCGATAGTAGGAATTATGGTACTGCGATTGAAAACTTTATAACGTAATTTGCTTATACAGGTACTTTGTGACACAATATCGAGGGTAAAATTTAGGTTTCCTGGAATTCAAATATTCTGTAATAATTTGCCAGTCAATGGTATTGTCCATACGTGAATGTGTCTTATTAGTCAAGTTGTTTTATCAGCGGTATGAAAACGCCAGAAATGCTGTCAGTGAATAACTGGTGGTAAAAGTTACGTAGAGAATCAATGGCCGTAACTAACTTCATAAGAATGGTTCAACGATTTAAAACAGCAGAAATTCTTGATGTGCAATCAGGCCGAAGATGTAAAGGTATCAAGCAAGTACAAGTTGAAGAAGTTGCAACAACCGTTATGGATCAAGGGAGAGCTAATAAGCATTGTACCAGTAGTGCACGTTCAATATCACAACAAACAGGTATCCCGCTCTCGACGATGCAGAAGATATAAGATTCTGAAATATTATCCATTTACAATAACATCCATTCAATAATTTCTACCAGGGGACAGAAATACCCTTGAGAGTTTGAGTTGCTTTGAGATTTTTGGCTCGGTTGGAAGTGGATGAAAATAGCCATGTTGGATATTACGGAGCAATGAAGTTCACTTGTGGATGACAGGATCGAACTTGCGATGTTTGGTTTTGAAGTGCAGTAACTTAACCATTCATAAAACGTACGCTCCTGTCTGTTAACTGTTACTGGCTTATTAAGATGACACCACACCCTTTCATGAGAAAAGATCGAATATGTTACATGTCAGATAAATAAATGTCGTTATACTGCAGCCCACCATCGGAAACCTCGTGTACTGCATTTTAAAGTTTAACGTCGTGCTGTGTTTTTCAATGGTATTTGTTGTGTTGCTATTTACTGTTTCCATTCACAATTATGGGTTCTTTTTTCCACAAACTATGTGCATGCAGTACCAGGATCCCCCCCCCCCCAATCAGCGTTTACTGGCACTCGCCTTTTGGTTTGTTTGTTCTTTGTCAAATGAAAATCGCATACTTTAATGTTTATGGAGGCCAAATTTTGCTATATTTCGTCCAGTAAGTAACATGCTACCGGACTCTGAGCATCTCTTGCTATTTTTTCAAGTAAAAAACAATACAAGTTTACTTAACATTATTTAATTATTGAAATTTAGTGAATAAATTAACTGTGACTTTTGTAATTATCATTGTAAGATGCCTTGAACTTCATACTTAGACTTCAGAGCAAAAAAATATACTCCAAAAGCTTCCGAGACTGAATATAATATTTGCAAACAATCTTCAAATATATATAAAATGACGAACAATATAGGTTTACTAATCATTATTTAATTCTTGAAATTTCGTGAATTACTTAGTTATTATATTTGTAATTATTATTTTAAATTTAAATTTCATATATTTAACTAGATAGCAGAAAAATGTACTCCATAATCTTCCTGGGCTTATGTGACACAGAAAACACAATAATGTCTTCGATATTTCAAAAACAGTTCAATGAAGTCGATAATTTCAAAAAACCTGAAGAAATTCACATGTAAATATTGGTCACACTTCTTACTTAATAAAGTAAGAATGCCAAACATTCTTATACATACTTTTATTAGTAAATATGTGATAACCTCGATAGTAATGTACTTCACATCTCACTCAGGATCGAATGTACTTATTTCTTAAATGAAAATAAGGCGTTTAGTGGCTTATCCGGAACTTAATAAACTAAGTGATCAAAATTATAACGTCCCTACTCTGAGCTCTCTATACAACGAACTACTCAGTAAAAGCTTTAAAATGGTTGAACATACTATTCAAGACATGTTGAAACCTAGAATTTCTTTTTTTTCCCCATTTTAGTATATTTGGAAACAGCAAAATTTCATAATTAGAAAAAAAAAAGATTTTTAAAAAATCAACTTTATTTCGGAATATCAGATATATAATAAGAAAATCAATTAAAAACCATCACGAACAAAGAAAATCATCCATCCAATATGTCTGTCTGAAATATAATTCACTACATTCATTTTGTGCTTGATTATGTATACTTAAAATTCTAAACACCGAAACATCTATTTCAAATATAATTAATTTATATGCGAAAACACAACTTCATCAAACAGTCAGACAACCATACACCATTCTTAGTAATACATCAATGCGCTTGAAGCTTTCATCACCATTTTTATTCAAACCAAATCAATATCCTTCCCTAACTTCGCAGGAATATTTTGACAACCTTACTTGAAGTTTTCGCGTAATAATCTGAAGAATCCCTCAGAGTTAGATGAACTTCGACTCAGGCGAGCGATTTATTGGCGAAAGTCAAATAAAGCAAGTATGCGGGTAATTATCCGCATCATAACGCATAATTTACCAATCAAATTAATGCGCGGGAGTGATTGAGGATTTAAATTCGAATCGCGTTTCCATGGAAATCAATTTTAACTTCGGAATCACAGCAATTCTCTTGCTGAAGCTCGAGAGTTATCTGTTGATTTTATAACGTTTCGTCTGCTCGGAAAGGAGAGATGGAAAGCATAATGAACATATTTTTAAGGAGTGCAATGGATGGAAAATATTTTCAATAAAACAATCTAATATGAGTTCAGAAAGTATCTTCCATTCTGAATTTAATTTACTGTGAACTTAAACGATTAACTATGACTTAATTCATTTCTATATGGAAATGGTTTCGGTTAAAATTTATTCTTACTGCCGAATTTAGTAATTAAAAAAAATGAAAGAAAAAGATATTTCGGAATCAGCAATTATCTTGCTGAAGATCGAGAGTTATCTGTTGATTTTATAACTATCGTCTGCTTGGAAAAGATATTTAAAATATAATGAACATATTTTTTAGAAATAGAATGGATGGAAAATAGAATATAAATATTTCCAATAAAATCGTCTGATATGAATTCAGAAAATATTTTGCATTCCGTATTTAGTCTATGCATTTAGCGGATTAACTAAGATTTATTATGTTTTTATATGGAAATGGTTGCTTTTAAAACTTATTTTAAAAGTGTCCAATTTAGTAATTAAAGATAAAAAAGGGCCAGCTACTCTCATGCTGAAGATCGAGAGTTAAGTGTTTATTTTATAACGTATCGTCTGCTTCGAAAAACAAAATGGGAAATATAAGAACGTATTTTTTAGAAATGGAATGGATGGAAAATATGTGAGCATATTTCCAATAAATTCGTCAGATATAAATTCAGAATGTATTTTGTATTATGTGTTATGAATTTTACTTAGATTAATTAAGATATATTGTATTTTTATGTGGAAGTGATTATCGTTAAAAGTTATTTTTGAATTGTCCTATTTAATCATTAAAAATAAAAATGAAAGCAAAAGATTTTATTCTAACTATATTCTATAGTCTACCTGCATTATATTATCTTTTAAGAAAAAAGGAAGTTTAAATTTATTTAGTAAAAGAATAAAAGACACATTTCACAAATACTATGAAATTAAAAAAAAATCTCAGAATTCTGTGATTTTTAATATTATTATTTGACATTATAGGCAAATTACATATAGATTAAATTCGGGTCTGTTTTTTAATCATACCTTATGTAAATAATTTTTGGTGCCAAGTGAAAAAAATGCTGTAACTGTTGATTTTTTTTTTTTCTTCTGAAAAAAGAATCTCACAATTTTTATAAGTCTGAGCTATTAGAATTTGAAAAACTGCATGCATTCCCTTCTGCAGCAAATAGGTAAAATAGTTTTATTCTTATTTTTTTTATTGCATAAATTCACATGTGATCGCTAGACTGAAGGAAGGAATTATGGATGATACAGTGGGTATTAGAAAGGACCACACAGTTATGATGTAAAAGATTGGTATAATTGGATTATAAAGTGCGAATTAGATTATATAGAATTCAGATTAAAAATAATTTATATTTTAAATCATCATACATTTTTACAACAAAATAATAATTAAAATTAATCCTATCTATTAACAAATCTTTTCTTAAAATTAATTAATCTTAGTTCAAATTTTAGATTTTGTGAATCAGAAATCAAGTTTACTCTATATACATTACTGAAATGTGTTAGCAACTTATGTGTGCTAGCAACTTACGAATCGATCAATTTAGAAAAAGGAAACTGTATTATTCTCTTGTGGATCAATAGTTATTTTAATATAAGTGAATCAATTAAGTAAATATTTATGCATGAAATTTGTACAATTTTTAATCATCAGAACTCAATAAATTTACTTGCAAATTTTATCAAAATGCTACAGAAGATTGAAAAGAACCTATTTCTACAGAAGTTTGAAAAGAGTCTATGATTCCTAAAATCAGATTGAAAAGAATCTTTTCCTGCATAAGGCTGGAAAGAACCTATAATTCCTTAAATCTGTAGCCTAAATTTTTAGGCTAAAATAAAATTTATATAAGAATTCCTAAATCGTACCAAATGATTTTGAATATCTAATTTTTACACTCAGCAAATCTCTATCCGAATTTACTTTGGCCTTTTCAATTTCAAAATATCCCCATCACCTTACAAATAAAATCTACTTTAGCATTACAATCTGAATGCATCTCCAACTTCAACTCTGAAAAATAGTTTTTAAGGCTTCTATTTCAAAAAATATTGCATGCACTCATCTAAATACAGATATATTCTGACCCATTCACCAAGAACAGTTTGCAGAAGGCCCCTTTCTTTATGCAATTCACCTCCTCCACCATGCCAAGCCCTAATCCAGATGGAAGCTCAACAAGTGATACGGCAATTACTGGAATTAATGAGGCAGTGCGCCTAGCTGTCCAAAATCCTCAGCACTCAAGTGAGAGAACCAATGACAAAACTTTAATTATTTCTTCATTAACCCGGCCTTTTTCCCCTTCATCTTTTTCTTCCTCTTCTTTTTTTCCAATTCTCGTCATCTTATTTTCTTCGGTTCTTTTGTTCTTAATCTTCTACGTTTGGCGCACAAGATGAATATATATAATTTTTTTTCTTCTTTGTTCGGCAACATATCGAGCTTGAACGGTTTGCCTCGTTGCATATTAATTTCTAGAAAAAGAAGAGGAAGAACTTGCTTGGGTTGTTGGTTCTTTCTCGTAGATAATATAGAATTGCGAAGAATTAATTTTGGGCTGCAGATGAAATGGACACACTTGTAAAAAAGACAAAGGCGACGGCTGGTATAAAGTGTTGTACTGTCATAAGATTTATATTCTTTTTTTTATTAATTTGTTGAAATAGAGAAAGAAAAGAGACAGCCGAAACAATTTTTAATTGAAAATTTTGTCTAGCTTATTGTAAGAGAAATTTTGAGGATTTAAAGATTTATGGAATAATATTTTTTTGAAAAGTAGGGAATAAGAAATCAAAGAAACATGTTTCGAAATTTCAGATTCTGAAATCTATTAAATACAAATACGATATTGATATAAATTATATCAGCAATTGTATTATCCTGCCATTAAATAATTTCATATATTAGAAGAACAGACAGAGAATAGAATCGAATATTGTACTATAAAGTTCTAAAAAAAATCAAACGAGGATATTAACCCATCAACTGTTAGTACTTTTTTGAAAATTTTGGCTGCATAACTGATATAAATGCACAAAAAGTAATATAACAGAAAAATTCATTCAAATTACGTTTTGTTTTGAAAAAATTAGATATTTGGGCAAAAAAAATTTTATCTCTATAAAATAATCGCTAAAAAATTGGAAAACATTTACTTTTTTTAACGTTAAAAAATATTTTGGTAATGTTGAAAGATGATCAATAAAATCATTTGTATATAATATTTGTATTTATATCCTATTGTATATAAAGAGCTAAAAAAATATAATACCTCAAACATTTATCATAATATAAAAACGAAGCTGAACTTCTGATACAAATATGGCAATTTTATTCCGTTTAACTTACTGATGAAATTCAAATTTATTCACTCGTTGTAAAGAGACGAAACAAATAATAGATACTTCTGCTAAATAAAATATTGTCGAATATATATAAAAAGAAACTAAACATTCAAGTGTACCAAATATATTTGAGTGCCGAGTAATATATGTAAAATTCTATAATCTCCAAATGAAGATCGTGGCAACTAATGAGTTTAGAGCCATCATTTTGATTCCGCAAATTAAACGCGTATTAGTTGCTATCACGATATACAACATTATCATGGGATATATGATTTTCTATCGTCGGCTACTTAGTTTTATAAATACTGAATTAAAAAATGTAAATATAGAAATTATTTATTAATCATGATATGATGAATGAATAATTTGTATGTATATAAAATTTCTTCAATTCATAAAATATATATTTATTATTTAAACAGCTAACGTCATCAAATTTATTAATGTATTTCATTTCATTTCTAGATTAGCAATTTCTCTTAATTTTTTATCAATTTTCCTAATACCTAACCAATCTGAATAACACCTATTTTTATTTTATTTACAGCTAATTCGTATACCGTGATGCTGCTCATACTTTCTTATTCAATATTTTTCATGTTTATTCTACTTTTGTACAAATATTATAACATATAAAATCAAATAGGTTTTTTTTTTTCAAAAATTAAAATTACAATATCAATAGAACCAAATGATTTTTAAAGCACTACAATAAATAACGTCCTCCATATCAATAGAACAAATCTACAGCTGTTTCTAATTTTAATTGTTAATAATTTTGATTTTAAACTTTTTTTGTTTTCTTTTTTTCAATGTTCTTCCAAAACTTTGCTACTTTGTTCCCACAAAAATTGTTCATTTGAATTCTTCTTTTTCTTCAAAAAATATTGTTGTTATATATATTATCTAAAATGTCTTTTATGGCCAATCAAATTACAGTAAAAAAATGAAATAAAAATATAGAAAAGAAAGATTGATTGATTAAAAGTCCTTTTGCTACTGATCTATAAATTTCCATATTTTTTTTGCATCATCTAAAGGAATTCAAATATTATATTTTAAAAAGGGAATAAAAATTAATGAAAAAGTTTTACTGAAAGAAAATTAATATCTCAGAAAAAGTAAAATTTTATTATTTTACGAAAATACATCTTATTTTCGCCCTAAATTTTTTCACAATTTTTTGCTAAAAATGTCAAAATTTCAAAAAGTAAAAAATTTAAGGAGTATTTAATTAATTTCTGCAAGTCTTAAAATTAATAATATTTTTTGTATTATCTTGAATAATTAGTGCTCTAAGTTTGGTTGAATTCGGCTTTGTTGTTTAAGGCGACCTGTAAAACAACATACACGCATAACGAAAATAACTAATGACTTTTAACTTATATAAAGGTGCATTAAAATGTTTTGATCTTTTTTTTTTCATAGACCTGTTAATTATGGAAACATATTTTTTCCTTCTAAAAAACTCAAAATCTATTGGAGGATTTAAAAAAGAACTATCGTGATGTATATTATTTCGATCGAAAAAGAGTACAGAGCCTGATATTTTTTAAGTGATTTGTCCCTCAAACTATCGATTGATTACTATATCATAGCATACGAGTAGCTAAAATAATTACATAGTAAACGATGAGGGGCTATCTTTGCTAGCTCCTTGCCAAAATCCCAGCTAATATAATCCCATAGTTGAATCATATCCACTTAAGGCCAAACGCGTCACAGCTGTGAATATTCGCAATATTTTCAAGGGTTGCCAGAAATACACAGATTGGGTAATAAAATATTTTGTCGAAATAATCTGAGTAGGAAAATGTATTCTGAAATATGAAAACGACATTCATCGCGGTGATATCTTTCTACAAACCAATTCTTTTTCTTTTATCTGATTTTTAAATGAGGTAGAAAATCTTTTAACACTAAATATGATTTCAGTTTTATGTAAGTCATATGTGTATTTATATTACATGAAACTTTTTTGAATACAAATTTCCTTCGCTTAATAGATTTCAAACTTTATAGAAATGTTTTAAGATCATTTGATAAATTTTTCAGTTCATAAGTAATTTATAAGGAACAATTCGTTTTTTACGATATTCGTCACAATTAAATCTTTCAACAAAGCAATTCCTTTTCTTTTTCTGATTTTTAAATAAGATTGAGAATCTTTTAATGCTGAATATGGTTTCAATTTTATGTAAGTCATATGTGTATTTATATTATATTAAATTCATTTTTGAATAAGAATTCCCTTTGATTAACAGATTATGAATTAATTTCAAATTTCATAGGAATGCTTTAAGATCAATTGATAAATTTTTCTGTTCATAATTTATTTATAAGGAACATTTCGTTTTTTACTATATTGTAAGTACTTTACTCGCAGCTTTTTAGATGATTATGGAATTAAAACTCGAGTTTACTAATATTTTTTAATCGTCATTGAAGTATTTTAATTTATAGAAAAACTACAGAATAATTTTTGTACTTTAAATTATATCTGGTGCAGTACGATTACGATTTTAATAAAAAACTACCAAATTGTTTCATCAATGCTCATAAACCATAACTGTGTTATTGCCATTTTAAATGAAAATGATAGCCATTAATAAGTTTTGTTTAGATTAATATTAAGCAGAATGTAACCCTTTTAATGCGGTATCTTAACAATGCATGATGAGGTAATTTTAATTATACACACGTTAGTGATCTTAATAAATATTTTATATACTTTTCTAGTGCATTTATACTTTGAAAATGCCGTAAATTTAAAACAGTTTCCTAAATGGACATACAAATTATCTAAAACTAATTCATTCTTGAAATTTACCGCCAATTGCATTAAAATCCATTGCCAACGGGAACTAACAGACGCCAAGGCATATCCTCTGACTATATATCTTCTATTTACTCAATAGACGCTACACTAAAGGGATTTATTGAAAAGACAGGACCTCCCCTAAATTGGCTTACATTCATAAGGACATGATCCTCTTCTACTTTTGTTATTGGTTTTTAGGAAGAGGGTTCGTTGCTGTTTGTCGTGCACTTGAAATGCAAAATCGGTCCAACTGTTCTGTTCACAAGTGCCAGTCCCCAGCGAGAACATGTGGTTGGCGCGACAAATTTTCGTCTGCCAGGCCCACCCCCTTCAAAAATAACTGCTTCACGGGTCAAAAAACTTTTTCGCTGAAAAGATTTCAAGTATATGTGATTTTTTTTGAGGGGGGATAGGGTAGGAGATTCATAGGAAAGGTTAGTTTGGGTTTTGATGAACTCTGTGTGCGGTATATCGTTTGGTATTTGAATATTTCAAAGTTGCATGTATTTACATGTTGAAGTTTGGATTCATATGTCAAAATATGTTTGGAATGTATGAATAGAATCTGTAACGCTTTACAAAGTCTAATGAGAAATGTTTTTAGTCTTTGGTCTGGCTTAGATTTCAATAAGTTTTTTTTTCAGTAAAAGATAACTTGGATTGAATTGTGCCAGTTTTTTAAAGAAAAATTACAGCATATAGAAATTATGTTATGAATGTTCCGTTTTCTTAATTTTTCTTCAGAGCTCTGAATCCCATCTTTTTATATGATAAAAGGATTAAAAAATGATTGTTTCAAAGCTGTATTTACTTATTAAATTTTGAATTCATTGTTAAAATACTCGTATGTTGGAGGAAAATGAGAGAGAAGTAGAAATTTGTTGCATTTGATTCAATATTTTTGGGCTGTGGTCCGGTTCAGATAGCAATTTTTCCTTAAATAATGCCAGTTTTGAAGGATTGAATAATGCCAGTTTTAAGGAAACATTATAGAAGTTAGTAATTGTGTAATGACTTTTTTATTATTTAAATTATATTATTTTTTCCCTCCTTTCTAACTCTGCATCTGATTTTTTTTTCAATACAATAAAAATATTAGAAAAAGAAGATTTAGAAAGACAAGAACTTGAAGTGAAAATAAGTAATTTAATTAAACGTATTTAAATCTAGCATATTAATTTCACCTAAGGATATCAGTATCAATTCTTTTTTGCATTCCACTATTAATTTATATTACAAATACAGGTTTTCTCAAAAACCTTGACAGTGACTTTTTTTTCTTTAAAAATCGGTCATAGACATATTACTGTAAATTACAAATCTGCATAAAATTGTGCAAAATGTTCTGAAATGGATAAAAATTTTCAGGAGATTAAACTTTAAAAAAAAAAACAAAATTTAAATTTTTATATGGAAGCCCGTATGCAGAATTTACAATGAGAAATTTGTTCCGTCCTCTTATTTGGTCATGTACAGAATTTTGGAATTTTATCATTAAAGTTCTCAAAGTTAAATTAAAACAAGGCTTAACAAAATGCAAATACAAACTAAAATGCAAATGTTTACAGCTTCAGTGCAGATAAAGCGTTGCAGGCATGCATCATAAGGAATTAAAATATGCTTTTTATCTTTAGTTTATCAAAAATAGCCCAATCGATGAACTTGTAAAAATAAAACTATATAATTTTTCCTTTATGTAACATTTTAAGTTATTAATTGTACAATTTTTTAACACTTTTGAACTAATTAACAGCAAAATTATTATTTATTCAATCATTATTTTCTTCTTTAATTAATGCACGTCCTCTAAAACACGAACATCCGAAATGAGTTTTCCTTTTGCGAACTCGTATCCGCGTATCTAAAAGTGGTTTAAATCAGCATTTATGTGGTTACATATCTTTGAGACTTTTTGTGATTAAATGCTGACATTTTGTACATGACCTCATAAGATGATGGGGGGGGGAAACACATTTTACTCCTTGTGAATTTGTGCTGTTGCCGTATAAAAATTTAAATTTTGTATTTTTAAAAATCTTTAATCCCCTGAAAATTGTAATCGATTTCATAGCATTTGGCATCTTATTTTACTCAACTTTGTAATTTACAGTATTTGTTTATGATCAATATTTAAGGAATAAAAGCGGCTGTCTAGGTTTTTGAAACATCTTATATATAATATAATATTAAACAGAGATATTAAATTTTACTTTTAAGTATATATAATTGACTATTTGTGCCATTAAGACATTCATTCTTGTATAATAGCCATGAAATTATAAATAAATATTTCTAATATTTAATTCTTCAAAATAAAAATAAATTATAAAAAATGAATTTTAGAGAGATTACTATCCGTTGAAAAAAAGTCACAAGAGCCTAAAATGATTGGAATTCTACAATATACACTGAGGTTTTAGATGTTTAAAAATATTTCTAACTATTTTGTAATTTTATTGTTATTGTTGGCACAGCATGGACACGAGAACAACAACAACAAGAGAAATTTATTCGGTAAAATTAACAAAACATTTTGAGAAAAAAATTAGGTTTTATTTCACAAGTGCAAATGATTTTTCAATTATTCCTATAAGTTCACATTCTCCTTATGTATATCTCGTTAAATATTTTTTTATCGTTTTTAATCATTTCTTTTTATTCATCTACCATGTTCAAATACATTTTTTAAAACTTGTAATGGATAACACTTGGTGTTAATACAGTTATTTCGAATATTATTAATTTAATTCAATCAATTTTCATTGCTTTAAATAGAGTTTTAGCAGTCTGGAGCGAAAATCGAAATCAATAGGCAATAGTACAATCTGTAAAATGCAAGAATTTCAGTATTTTTCACGTGAAGGTGGAGAATGCGAGTTCAATTCTTGCGGGAATCAATAATTTTTTGATATTTAATAATGCTTTGATAGTTATTTAATAAATAGTAACTATAATAAAAAAATTCATTGTTGATCTAAGTAGGAATTGAATTAAAATTTTTTATTATTACTTGTTTAAAATAATATCTAATAAAGTAGTGTGATAGTCATGTGCTATATAATCACGCAGAAGCATCTTAACGCAAGCCATCTAAAACATAACAACGCAATGTTATTTGCTGTGGTACGATGCACACATTTTCCCTTGTTTTTTTGAAAAAAGAAATAAATTACATATTTCATATTTTCGGAGTACTTTAACAGAACTGCCTTTAATTTCTATAAACAAATATCTCGTGTGGCGAGAGTGCATTATTTAGCTACAGAATTTAGAATAATCTACAATGATTCAATCCAAAAATTCGATCAGTGAATGCAATTTATGAGTCTTCTTTTAGATGTGTTAAATGCATATTTCAGTTTTGCTTTTGAAATTCGTCTAAAAATGAAAGAAAACGTGTAAATCGGGGAACATTTTGAAATGTATTCACGAAGAAAGAAATTTCTTTTTCCAGATACTTAGGTTAACTGCGTAATAATGGAATCTGAAGATAATGTTTGTGATACAACTCAATATATAATTTGTATTTCGATATGAGATTCAATTAACTTTTTAAAAACGAATCCATTTATTCAAGTGAATTCTCAGATATACTAACGAATTAATTTTAATTTCAGAGCTACAATCACATACAGTAATTACTGCAGTTCTCAGAATGCCGCAATTATAACTCTTCTTACATATTTAAAAATTTCTTAGTTGGTTTCTTTTGGTTCTTGAAACATCTTTGTTACATAAAAGGACCATTTTCAAGGCCAAGGAAATTTATTCTATGCTCTGTCACTTTAAATAACTAAGCGAATCTAAAAAAAGAAGAAAAATCTGAATGACCGGACACAGAGGAAAAACTAAGGTTAAACCTTAAGGTCCATCACCAGCCATAGTACAACGCCACTACCAGCCATTATTTTGTGCACATTATTTTTGCAATATTGTACACACTAACCCCCTCACACTGTTTTTATACATACCAAGGTAGTGAGAACCAACCATAATATCGGAAGCTTCTCATCCCCATATTTGAGGTGTTCCTATGCCTATAGGATTCTGTGTGAAGTAATCATAAATAGACTACTCCGATTTGCCCTGATGTACACGGAAAACTCTGATGGAGTGAACCGCCACTACAGCAACATTTGCTGGAACTAGGATTAATCCATCACCGGCCACGCTACAGTCCTTCCTGTAAAACGCACATCTCATCGTCGATGCTAAGGAGCAAATCCTCACCAATTTTGTACCTACTTGAGACCGAAAATCAATCACCATATCGGAATCTCTTCATCCCTATATTTGAGATACTCTCTTTCCTATGGGACTCAAAATAGAATAAGACAAAAAATAAATTGAGGATTTTTATTAATCCAAAAATCTTTCTTCTGTGCAAAATCGGGCATATGACATTTTTTTTAATTTAAAACTCTAAATAATTTATTTTTAGAATTTTTCTTTATATATCTTAAGAAAATCATTCATTATCATTTTTTGCATTACTACAATTTGTTTTTTAATTCCATTTCAATGTTAAATTTTTCTTTGAAAAATTTTAAACATATGAAAAATGTATTTTTTAAGAACTGTCCAATTTTGTTTTCTACTATATATGAATCAAACCAATTAAATTCAGCAGTCTTGATTCTATTTTCCTTAGTAACTGAGCTAGACTATTCAATATTTTATTGTAGCAAGCGATGCCAGGAGAGTTTGGATAATTCTTCTAGGGTTTGTAACCACTAACGGACGTAGGATATAACTCTTTAATACTTATTATTATATTAGTTATGCATTTAATGTCTGAAGAAATAACATTTTATTATACATATATCTGAAGGATGCTATTTTGAAAATGATCTAAATAAAAGTATTTCAATCGTTTGTAAATTTTAAATTTAACATTCCATGATGAAATATTTTAATAATAAATTGATAAAAAAAGTTTTATGAAAGAGTCCAACGCGTAAAATATTTTACTAGAAAACATTCTTTGAAATATTTAATAAAATTCAAAAGGTTAGCTACGTTAGAGATAAAATGTTTTTTTATGAATAAAACATTTTTTTCTGAAAATCTGAAAAGGCAGCTAGATTTTTCTTATGGCTTTTTTTAAAGAAATCATTCTCAAACTTTCCAAGAATAAGTAATAGAGTAATTTTCAGCACTTTTTTTCTGTTCGTTAGTGCTCGAATTGGAGATATAAAGCTTATAGATTGGAAGTTATACATGAAGGAAATGAAAGATAATGTATGACATATATTCTACAATCCTGCTAACAATATAATATTGTGTTAGCTTCTATGTATTGATTCTTTTATGTGATAGCACTGGCAGTTTCAGCTAGAAGTTCCTAATTCAAAATATACTATTAACAAATACGTCAGAAAAAACACTCAAAATTACATAAGTATTAAAAGAAACTCTATTTCAAAGTTAAGCTTCTGGGCAAATGTGCTAGTCTTTTGATTACTTATATCAATTGGTATGGATATTGAATATATTTTGACAGAGTCTGTTTCGTTTTAGTCAGTTAGATTTATTTTCGTATGGTGACATTAAAATGATTTGCTTCCTTTCAGTGTGGATTAATAGTATACTCATCATACCTTAGTGATAAATTAAGATTAAGATTTGTTTTAGGCAGTAAATACCTTATGGAATATTTTTATTAAATTTCATCTTTATTAATAATAAAGGTGAATATGTGTTTCTGTGTTTGTTTTGGTGCTCTAGAATGCACTATTTGATCTAGAATTAGCAAACTTGGTACATATATCATTTGAAAGATGGGCTCATGTCCTTCAAAGCGATTTTTTCCTTGAAATTTTTATTAGAATTTTAATTAATCGAACAAAATTTCGGCACGATAATTTTCAAAAATATTACAATAGATAAATTATTTTCATATCATCCTAAAATTCAAAAAATTACTTTCCAATTATCTTAGATTTTTGCATGCTATTTTTTTAAATTTATTCTTTATACGAGGGGTGATCCAAATAAAAAAAATTACAAGTAACAGCATTTGGAAAGTAGAAATTGTGGATGGGGATATTGGTACCCTGAATGGAGACAGATGCTGCTAATTGTTTCAGACTTGTCATTCATGTATATGGCGTTAGTACCGAGACTTGAAAAATGGCAAGACGTCTAGAGAAGTGGTCTGGTACAGAGGTAAATGCCGTGATACGATTTTTATGGAACAAGAAAGTGTCCTCATCGAACATTCACAGGCAAATCGTTGAAATGTACGGGGCGAAGCAATGAGTAGACAGCAAGTGGCGAAAGGCTGTCGTTATTTGCAACGGGTAGTGAGATTGCTGGAAACGTTTAGGTGGAACGTCTGGAACCTAGCCCCATACATCCCCGATTTGGCTCCCAGTGAATATTTCGTTTTGCTGGCATTGAAGAAATACTTATCCGAAACATCAGATAGTGATATTCAAAAAGATGCCAAGAATTACTTATTAGCCAGGACCTTATCATTTACAAAACGGGTTAAACAAATTGGTCCAGCGGAGAGATAAATATCTCAAACAGTTTGAAATTTATGTTGGGAAGTGATCGTCACATATGTCTCTTAATTGCTATTTGTATCATGTATCTATTGTTAATAAGGTATTTTTCTTTTCCCTTGTAAACTATTTTTTATCACTTCGCTTATATTATAAGCATATTATAGTAATATATTGCATTATCACAACAATATTGTTGCAATATACAATTATATTACAACAATATATCTCATTATTGCAGCGAAAGTTTAAAAAACTCAACAAAAACCATTCGCAATGCTGTTTTTAACATTTCATCCAGACTTTTTTTCATTGTTGTGATTAAGTTTTATTTTTTTGTGTTGAGTATACATGCATGTATGGCATGCTTTAATAAATCTTTTCATATTTAATATTAAGTTCAAAAACAAGAAATGATCAATGAAATGCTTCATATTAAAATTACTCCTGATGTTTCCTGTGATATAATTGGATACATAAAGATGTAAGAAAGAACAATGAACAAAGCGGTGTAAAGTCTGAAATAATGTAAGTAATATATTTATATAAATTTGAAAAAAAAATTACTGAGAAAATTAAATTTTTGAATTTTCCTCCTGAAATTTTTAACAACCTTAAATAGTGTAGAACTAACCAATCACCAAAAATGGCTGTTATGTAATATATATATATATATATATATATACAAGGTGGCCAGAAATAAAACACCCCTACTCTGACCTCCATGGATATCGAACTACTCAGTGTAAAGGCTCAAAATTTTGTACACATACTATTCAAAATATGGGGAAACGGATTTCACGAAAAAAAAATTAGTTCCTGAAATCACCGATAGGTGGCGCTGCACAACTGGAACTATGATCAAAAGACACAAATAATAATAAAAATTAAAATGTTTATGCGGAATGGAATGCTTCCATGCTTCCTTTTTAATTTTTCTGCCCCTTATGGAAAATAAAAATAGTAAAGAAGCTAGAACTCCCGTTGTAACTGCAATTTCATACTGTAACCAGAAAAATTTGCATAAAGCATGGTTAGAAGCCATGTTCTGGGTATAAAAGAAGTTAAAAGGTGGGGAATGTCATTCTTATTAGTGATGGCTGTCACGCTGCCAGAACGCGCTTTGCTTGTGAAGTTGTTTTACGAGAATAAAGGAAATGCTCCAGCAGCACTTCGAGAGTTTCGCCGACTTAAGGATTTGCGTAAGGGACCATTGCTTCCACAAGCTCTCAGGAGAATGATCGCTCGATTCGAGGAAACTGGACATCTTGGAGTTCAGCCTGGTCGAGGACGCAAACCGGTTCGTTCAGATGTCGTTGAAGATGTTGCCACCGGTATTGTTGAACAGTCAATGGATAATGTTTTAGGCTGCAGTAGTGCACGTGCAGTGTCACGACACTTGGGTGTTCCCTATAGCACAGTGTGGAACGTACTCAGAAAAATGGTGCATTGTTTCCCGTACAAAATCCGCCCTAATCAACAATTGCTGGCCACAGACAGGGAGATGCGACTAACCTTTGCATTGACATTTCTTGCTAGAGTTGAAGTGGATGCATCGTGGCCGTGGCAGATTCTGTGGAGCGATGAGGCCCATTTCCACCTCAGTGGAACAGTGAACACCCATAACTGTCGCATATGAGACACGACAAACCCCCGTACCTTCCAAGAGATTCCACTCCACTCACCGAAAGTTACAGTCTGGTGTGGATTCACAGCCACATTCATCCTTGGACCGTTCTTTTTCGAAGAGGTTACTTCCAATGGCCTTGAGACATGTACCGTGACGGCCAACAGGTACAAAAGGATGCTCGAAACATTTGTTGTACCCCATTTGCAGCAGCGCCAATGCCTTGACACCATTACTTTTATGCAAGATGGAGCACCTCCACACATTGGACTCCCTGTGCAACAGTTTCTTCGCCAACATTTCACCACTGACAGAATAATCAGTCGCGCGTTTCCGACAACTTGGCCATCTCGTTCACCGGATCTTAATCCGTGTGATTTTTGGCTTTGGGGACACTTAAAAAACCTTGTTTATCGAGAACGTCTGATAACCTTGGCAGATTTGAAAGAGAGTATCAGTCTGCATGTGAGAAGCATCTCAGATGACCAGTTACGATCCGCAGTTGAAAAAGCTGTCCACAGACTTCATATTTTACATCTTCAGGAAGGGAACCATATTGAGCAGCATTCCCTGCATCGATAACGTCCTTGTTTCATGTATGCTTGGTACTTTCAAATAAAATGTGTTTAAAACGTGTTTTTGTGTCTTTTCAGCATACGTCCAGTGGTACAGCGCCACCTATCGGTGATTTCTGGAACTAAATTTTTTTTTCGTGAAATCCGTTTCCCCATTTTTTGAATAGTATGTCCACAAATTTTCAAGCCTTTACACTGAGTAGTTCGATATCCAGGGAGGTCAGAGTAGGGGTGTTTTATTTCTGGCCACCCGGTATATATTTCTCATCACTTACTGTAAAAAGCAGTTCACCCAATTGCTGTAAAATAATCTGAATTAATTTGCTTGATCTATTGAATAAGTAAAAAAAAGAGAGTATTTTTATCATTCTGCTTATTTTTTTCTTTAAATTTTTTGTCAGTTTGTTTTATTGTAATCATCTCATCAAGTTGATAATTTCAAATTGTGTTTCATCCACTTAAGAAATGAAGGAACACATTTAATATTTAATTGAAACCGTATAATAGTGAAGTGCGATGTTAATGTTTTCTGCTTCATGATGTGCATTGGGTTCAATAATCAAATTTGCTTGGTGCATTACAGTGATATATTACACATCAAATTTTAAGATTTTCTGAAAATTATCACTAACTTAGTGACATATTAGGGTATTTTTTCTATGCTTTACGGCAGTGTTTAAAATTTTGTTCGTCTCTTAATTTAGTCACTACTTTTAATTTTTATATTTCTTTTGAGCATTACCTTATTTATTACCACTTGTTATTGCGTATCTGGATCTTGTGCTAAATACATTCGAACTTAATAAATGATGTTAAATATAAATGTAAAATAAGACGAGCATTTTTCTGTATTTTAGAAACGAAATAGTATTAACAAACCAAAAAAGTAAATGGGAAAGAATGCAAAAATTCGTGATATTATGAATGGTAGCTACCTAAATCTATCATTTACATATCACTGTTTTTATCTTTCCCCCTTTCAATATGACATGATAGTTTTTATTAGTTGGATTGTTTACAAGCATCAATAAAGCTAAATTTCGGAAGAAAACATTTAAAAAACATTCTGAGATAAGATATCTGACGTTAGAACTACAAATTTTATTCTATAATTATTATCTGGTTAATAAATGCTTCTTAAAAATGGTATCTTTTAAATTTAAAGTACAGTTTTAAATAAATTAATATTTTTTCTAAAAATATAATACATTCGAAGCATATTATTGTAAAAAAAATTTCTATACCACATAAAAATTCAAACTATTGGTTTTTCAGCTACGACAAATGTATTTCAGTATATATTGTTCCATATTAATTTTAAAAAATTATTTTAGTGTACATCTTGCAACAATGTTTTTCGTTTAACTATGGATTTACCTCAAAGTTCCCTGTGCCACCTGTCTGCGCATTACATATTTAAGAGTAAATTTTTAAAATAAAAAATAGAGGGTTGAAAAATTGAATTATGAGTTATTTCATTAATTTGTTAAAAAGAATTTATAATATTTTTTATTTGAAAATTACAATGTATTGTATTAAAAATTCGAATGTTCTTTAGTTTTTTTTTTAATGAAAAGACTATAAAAAGTGGTACGTACAGATAAAAAGCTAGATTATATTTTCATGCCATATTACCATGTAAAAATATTTATCGCCGTTTTGGCGAGATGCATAAAGTTTTCTTCTGGCAACCCTTAAACAGGTAAACCCGTTAGAAGGGGGAATCTTTTCCGTTCCTGAATTTTATTCTTGTCCGGCTATCAGAGATGATAGCATGGATTGCCGGATATTATACCGCACTTCAGATTCGCTCTGATCAAAGAATTCACTTCAGCACACAGACAATACTTTCTTTTTTTCACATTTGAGCAAAAAACTATTCCATTCAATTTCATGAAAATATCATTGAAATATTTTCGGATAATATGAAAACAATGAAAAATGTATAAATAGTTTATTTTTTGTTATCCGAACTCAATATATCCATAAGTAATGACTTTAATCATTTATGGTTTCAGTGTGCAATAATTGATTGATTGATGTGTTCAATGTCGGACTTATATCAATGTGAGAAATTACGATAAAGACAAACTTTGAAATCTAAACGAGGAACTCAACAGAAAACAAAATGCAAAATTTATAAGTAAAAGATTTTTTTACAACATAAACTTTCAAACTCTTTGGCCTGGTATTGCATTGCTTAATTCATTTTGCATCGGGTAAGTAATTGATATTTTTTCATAAATCAATTAACTTACTGGTGCATACTTTTTTGCTAATGCGTATGCATTTGTAATGATAAATCAATCACCAAAATATCCATAAAAATCTTCGAACATGTGAAGGAATCATGTATAATTATGTAAAAAATATTTTTTGCTTAATGAGAAAAATACTAGTAATGAAAAATAATCAAGATTATAGATAAATGAATAGATGAAATAAATGATTATAGTTTGTCTGCGAAAAAAATGAAATATCAGTCTTAATTATTTTAGAGCAAATTTTGTCTGCTCGATTTGATTAATTTAAAGATACCATAAATTAGTTTTTAGGATCAGGTCCAAGAACGATTAACATTTTTTTAATGAAAATTCTGAATTCGAGATTTCTTTTTGAGTGTTTGCCAACACATTTTAAAAACACGTGACATAAAAGTTAAATTAAAAATGCATTATAATTCTTTTTTTTTTCTTTTGAGATTTTTTTATAAAAGAATTTAGATTTATTAATTAATTTATAAATATTCTTCAGTTTTTCATTAAACGTTGAACCAGTTTTATAAATTGAACTGATTTTATTCTAATAATATTTATTACTTAAAAAATAAAAATTTAAATTTAAATTTAAAACTTTAATGCAAATTATTTTTTAAAAAATGTAAAAAAAGTTTGAATAATTCATTCAATCAAAAAATTATTGAAGCTATATATCTTAATGTAAATCTTATGTTCTATTATGCTTAATATATTTCTTATCATTCTAGGAATTTTTATAGAAAAATAAAAGAAAAATATTAAAATTTCAAAAAATATTGCAAATTATTTTGAAAAAAATATAAACAGTTTCAAAGCTTTCGATTAATCAAATAATTATTCAAATTATGAGCCATCACATAAAAGTGTAAGAAATTCTGTAGTTTATTTTGTTGCGGATATTTATCAGAAAAGCTAGCTTTAAATTACGATTCATCCTTTGAACTAAAGTCTTATAGAAAGTGCAATCATATATTTACTGAATTAATTAACTTTTTTATCTAATGATAATCACACAAGATCACTATTCTATTCATATTTCTCATTTTTAATTAGACATTCTAAGAAAACATCAAGTGAACATGGTAAATCTTGCATTCTTTTAATCTAATTTTGTACTTTTTATGTTTTTGTCATGCATCAATTTGAATATTATTTATTTTATTAACAGTGAACTCTTAAATAATTACACGTTTATTATTATTATAAATTCTTTATAGAAATGTATGATGATGAATTTGATTTACTTAATAATTATGAATGATCCTTTGTATCACTCAATTGTTCAATGCAATTCAAAAAAAAAAAAAAAAAATGAAATTTTCGTATTTCTTGAAACAAAAAAACACAACTTAAATATTAATTTCTAAAATCTAAAAATTAGTTTTTATCATAATAAATACTCTTGACATGCAGAAATTTTATTTATGTACTCAAAATGTGATTATTTATAAGAAATAGCACTTCGTTCAATATTGAATATTTGATGTAGTTATAATGGGATTCCTTATCTTGACTTTAGTAGATGCCTCAAATACACGTCAAAAGCGATTTTCTTTTCCCAATTTCACCACAAAAGATTTCTAGTAGCAATGAAATAAAGAATTATCTGCAGAAAAATTTCCCACAATGATAAATACGATCAGCAATGAGCTTTAAGCAGCGCTTTACAAGATATGTACATTCTTCTTCTCGTAATAAATCTATTTGACTACTAAATATTTTATTACATTCTTATATACAATGAATAGAAAGACAAAAATGTTGTAGCGTCAAAACTTTCGCCCACAAAATTTTGGTAATTTTCAGATTACAAATTTCACTGGGCCTGATAAGTTGTAAGATTCATATGCTTTGTATCTAACTGCTAATCCGATCGCCCAAAGCATTGTAAGAGATTACAAGATGGAAGTTGGCAAGTGTATTTAAAAAATAAAATAATATGTATCTGAATTAATTCTTTTCTCATTCTTCTTTTTAACTTTGCTTTAGAGAAAGTCATTAGAGATCCAGGAACTAACATTAGAGACAATATACTCTCAAAATGAACATAAACTTTGGCTTATGCGGACGATATTGATTTCAAGAACAGTTTTAGCATAAAAACATACTTTTCTTTGTTGAAACCATACTGCTAATAGCATGGGACTTGTCTTAAATAGCAAAATCGTATGCCAGTTCTAAATGAAACTTCCCACGAATCCTATCTAGAAATTGTTCTCACAACTTTCAGGTTGTCCAAAGTTTTGCCTATCTAGTTTCTACAGTTATTGATGTAGGCAAGTAACATAGTCAAGGAGATTCAAGGTCGTCTAATGAAGGCAAAGAAAGCCTTTTAAAAACTATAACCATTTTTTAAATCCTCACTGCTATAAAGAAATACAAAACTTTTACTGTATAAAACCTTAATTAGACCAATATTTGCTTATGGATAGTGGTCCAGGCCTCTAAGCTGAAGAAAATAAAACAGCCGTTTTCAAAAGAAAAAGGAAATTTGCGTGCGTTTTTTGATGTGATAGAAACCAATAATGTTTGGAGTTGGATATATAACTTTGAGCAGTATAAAATTTATAGAGAGCCAGACATTATAAAGTTCATAAAAATAAATAGAAGGAATTGGCCTCATATTCCATACTAAAAATTCTTCTGCATAAACTTCTAACAAGTTGGAAAAGCGGTAGACCCAAAATAAGATGGATGGAATCAGTGGAGACAGACGTGCAGGCTATCCAGCGTAGGAACTGGCACACAAGTGTCAAAAGTAGAAAGTGGTGGAGCATAATTCAGAGGAAGACACTGGCCCACCCTGGGCTGTCTAGCCAAATATGATGATGATATCTGAATTAAATTTTTAGACTAAATCTATTAAAGGGTAGATTGTGTATATACTGATTTATAAATATATGTGAATGCGCCTGCTCAAACATGTCTCTGTGAATATGATTATACGGGTGTGCGTCAGTGTATGGGTGTGAAACCGTTTGATAAAAAGCTAAACAAATTTGCCACAAATATACTTCGCGAAGATGTCAATTTTTGAAATTAAAAAAATTAATAAGTTAAAAATCAGTCAAGAATTTGCATTTTCCCAAAATAACGCCAAAATTATTAATGGCACATTAGTAATTTACCAACTGAAAATTTTTACACCAATTACACCAACTGAAAATTTAAAAAAAAAATCAAATATCAATCAATAGTTTTAATGACACTTTTTTAATAGAATTTTTTTTGGTTCTATTTCTTCAAAATTTTCTCTGGCATATTTTGAGTAATAATTTTTATTTAATCGTATGATTACCTTTTGTTGTTGAAAATTTATTATCAAAGGTCATGTTTATTGGGCCGTTTGCATGAGGAACAAGAAATTAGAACAAAACAAAAGACAATGCTTGATTAAAAAAATAGATTATCTAGAAAATTTCTTTTCTAATATCTCTTTAATATCATGGGCCGCGATTCCATTAGGAAGGACCATGTCAGTAGTAAACAGAACAAGAATAAGGAGATTAAATTAATATTGTTTTGACTGTAATTCATTGATATTGCTTTAAAAGATTTGAAGGAAATCCTAAATAAATTACACATAATAGATTTAAATGAAATTAAGCATTACCAAGATTTGGTAACCAATAGATCACAAAATGCGTTTAGTAATAAAATTAATTAAAAAAATTATGATTTTAACACTAAATCGTATATTTGCATCAAAATCTGTACCAAACTGTCATAATCTTCAATCATTTTTCTTTATTACATGGTAGAGCCAATAAGAAATTGCATTGTATTATTAAAACATATAAGACAATTTATGATGAAATCTTTCCGATTTTTTAAATTAATTTCAGACAGTTTTTTCTATTGTTAACATTTAATTAATTTTTTTATTTAACTGATGCAGTAGCAGCCCATTAAGTTGCCTTTTTCTATCCGATTCATGAGTATGATAGCGAAAAAAAAATAAAGCGATATTTGTTATGAACATAAAATAATGAGTAAATTGTCAACAAAAAAATATCATTTCGCATATGAATTAGAAAAGGAAATGATAATTATTATTTTCGAAACTTACGACATTTGTTCTTTTAAAACATCTGCTCCTTCGAAACATTATAGCCAACTGACTGTCAAGGAAATTGTTTATTCTTTTAATTTAATTTTATTCCTGGTTTAAAAAAAATCCATTTAAAAGAAGTATGGTAAAAATTGTAAGATAAATAAACTATAAGATAATTTTAGTCTATTGCATTTAAAAAAAATAAAAGAGGAAAAATAATTTATTTAGAAGGGACGAAGTCAATATATTTCAAATTATTTACGCTTGTCAGTTTTATTTTTTAAATCTTTAGATTTATTTAAATATTAATATATGGATATTGTTTAGTAGTTAATATTTAAAAGAATAAGTGCATTCTGTTTGTCAAGTATTTGCAGTGTTTGAACGAAAGGATTTACCATCCCATTGAAATAACTGAAGCATAAGTATTTTGCTACGGAATCTTTAATTGATACAATTACATAAAAATTATTTTATTTATTTATATTCCCGTTTATTTTTTTAACTTTATGTACCAGTAAAGAATCATATTGATTTATCTGATATTTATATAATAAATTCACAATTGTGAAAACTATAGAATTAGGATTCCAAACACAGGAAATTTACAGCATTTATGTTAGTAAAGTATAACATACGATGTATATTGTCGAAGAAGAAAAAACAAAATCACATTCCAAAATTCAGTACTGAGAAATATTTATCCAGTTGACCTCTTCCATGTTTTAAAAAATATGATAAAAGGTGCATCAATAAGTAACTTTATTAAATTATCTAACGAATGTTCAACAATAGCTATATATAAAGTCAACAAAATAAATAGATATAATATCAACCTAGGATGATTAAAATGTGCTGACTTGGTCTTCTGAAAATGCAAACAACTATTCATTTCATAACTGAGCAATAAATTGAAAGCTTGTCCCAAAACCGATCACCAGCAATAAGCCATTGGTCTCTTAATAACTACAATTTGATTGACGGCAAATGAGAAAATTTTCTTTCATAAACGCAATCAACATTCAATTCCACTTCATTTTCGATACTTCAAAAAGAAAATGCGAACCACTTTCCAAGATTTCAGTTCTAAGAACTAATTATTCACTTAACCCATCCCATGTTTTAATAGATATGATAAAAAGCATTTCAATATGTAGTCTCATCTAATTTTGGTTTAGCATATTCTGTTTTATTAAACTATCCAATGAATGTCCTAAACGGAGACGCATATAAAGTCTAGAATTGTAGTCAATAATAAGCAAGCTAAATATAATCAAATATCAAACTATGATGTTTAAAATGTGATGACATGGCACCTAAAGACATAAATAGTTTTTCTTCATTCTATAACTTAGCAATAAATTAAAAGCTGGTCTCAAAACCAACCGGTAATAGCCAAGCAATAACCAAGGCATTGACTTCTTAATAACTACAATTTGATCGATAGCAAATAAGAAAATTTTCTATCATATAAGCAATGAACATTCATTTCCACTTCATTTTCGATACTTCAAGAATGAAACGATGGGGGGATAAAAACTGGTTAGTATGGAACAGTTTCCACGTGAAAGGTGCGTCCTGCGATCATCGGCAGGTCTGCCCAACCTACCGATTTCTCGGCGTAGGCGTGTTCCCAACACCTATCATTATTAGATGAACTTAAAGCTCACTTAATGGACGCTCACATGATGAATGAATCGGCGTGTTTCTGCTAGAAGCCAGAGAAGATTAACAGGTAATGCTATGCTGCAGGTTACGGATTTCTGGGACGACTTCGTCAGTAGCATGCTTTATCAGTGTGTAGGCAGCCAGGCCATTGTTATGGTCCTGTAATCACGCGTCAAGGCCTTTGTGTAAAGTGTAGGAGTCAAACAAATAAGACGCATGAGTAAAGACTTGTGAACATATTGTTTTGTGGGTGGATATTCAGCGCCTTGTCGAGATTTGATCTGGGAGAAGTTGTTGGTTATTTATTCTTTTCGGAATTTGATGTAAGAATTGCCTTTTGTCACGTTGCAATATGATCAGTTGCAATTTTTCATCTATTGTAAATAAAATTCAAAGAGTAATTTAATGAAAACTATTTTACTTTTTACATTGAAGCGAAAAATTATTGAGGATCATACATAATTTGTTTCTGCCGTAATTTCTGTGTCTAATAATCTTTTTGCTGTAATTTCTGTAATCTATTTATATCGTCAAAAAGTAATTTCGGATACTTTTTAAAAAAGTTGTTGAATCAGAATTGATCAAATAGGTGGTATCAATCTGTAACATTTAATAGTATAGCTCCTAGAAATACTAATGCTTAAAAATCCCTAATATATGAATTATCATTTGTTATAATTGAAAAAGATCAATTGCAGTTTTTCATACTATAAATAATATTTTTAGAGTAATTCAGTAAAAATTTTTTATCTTTGACTTCGTAATGCAGAATAACTAAGAATCAGACGTAATCTGCTTGTGCTAAAGGGGATTTTTAAACTTTTAAAAAAGTTACTCAATCAGAATTGTTCAAAAAGTGGATATCAATGAATAACTTTTAGCAGCACAACCAGTACAAATACCTGCTATACGAGTTGCAGGTTGTCTAATTTAACAAGATCGATTGCAGTATGGTAATTCATACTTATAGTAAATAAAATTTAACGAGTAATTCAGTAAAACCCATTTTGCCTTTGACTTTGATGTGAAAAATAATTAAAGTTCAGATATAAACTATTTGTGCCAAAGGTAAGGTAATTTTGGATACTTTTAAAAAAAGATTCCAACTTTTGTACAGTTTTGATTAAATATCAGTAAAAAAAGGTTTGGTTACTAAGTATTTTATTTGTATTTTTTACAGTGATATATAACTCATACCCTTTTGTGAGAGTAACCCAAAAAGTTGAAATTTCCCTACCTATTTTATGCTTAAGTAGATTCTTTGCATTTTCTATTTCTTTAACTTATAACTAGAAACATAAATTTTCTCATGAATTTCCAGAGACATGTAATCAAAATGACTTTATTGTTATTTTTCTTTTTCGTCTTTTGGAATACTCATTGGAATTTGTTTTAGGAAAACATTACATTCTGGAAATCATGTGGTTACGAAACATATTAAAATTAAAAGTATTATATATTAAGTATTAAATGCTGGAATTATAATTAGAAAAATCTGAACTATATATCAATAAGTATTAACTTCATTTAGATATTTTGGAATTGCCCTAATGTTAATAACTGTGAGATTTTATCAAACAAAAAGGAAAAATAAAATATTTTAAAATATTATTCTAAGAAAACTTCTTTATTCTTTTTTCATTATTCGAATTAAAAGCAATTTTCTGAGATATAGAGCCTGTAATTCCATAAATAACAGCAAAAACTTTGAAAAAGAAATAACTCAGTTAGATGCACGTGTTTTATTATTAAGACTTTAGCCAACATACTTCTGAAGGAATGAGGTGAGGCTACTGAAGAGATGATTGTCTTCAAGATCCAAATACCACCTGATAATCAGAGCTAATGAATAATTTGGAATCGTTTTGACTCCCATCTCTAATCACGGGTTAAGCCTTTTATTATATAAAATTTTAATTCATATGCTACAGTTTAATCATTAGAATAAATGAACGTGTTTTGCAGCAGTACTAAGTTCTAAATATATACAAGCTTCGACAATGCAGTTTATTAAGAACAAATCCAATGAGTTCGTGAAATAAATGTATTCCAGTTCGAGTTTTTTTTTTTTTCGTTTTTTATTTAATTTTTTTTATAACCCAGAAAACCTAAAACAACATGACACTATTTAACATAGATAATATTTTTTATATTGAAGAATTATTATAAGGTATTGTTGCAAATATCAAATAATATTGTTTAATTTAGTGTAATATATTTAGGTTATCCGGACAATTAATGTAACATACTCCGTATATTATTTCTAAAATATTCGGTATTCAAAGAATTAATTAAAATAGATAAATATTTTGACAGAAATAAATATTGTACAAATAAGCTTTCACGATGAAAGTAACTTATACACTATTTAATTTGTTTTTATTCAATAACGTCAAGTGCATTCTTAGATTTAAAAAAC
The DNA here is from genome assembly GCA_026543055.1 of Argiope trifasciata. Taxonomy (NCBI): domain Eukaryota; kingdom Metazoa; phylum Arthropoda; class Arachnida; order Araneae; family Araneidae; genus Argiope; species Argiope trifasciata. The sequence goes on from JAPMOQ010034492.1 coordinate 2,167,211, forward strand.
ACCAAAATTCTATTATACTTTAATTGATGAATAAAAACATTTTTAGCAGAGAGGATTAAATGTAATTTAAACTATAAATATATGTTGTAAAATAAACATTGATTAAATATTAAAAAATAATGCAGAAAGAAAAGATGAAACAGAAATTATTCATTAGTTTGATGTCAGAGATTGCATTTCAGTGAAGAACAATAAAAATAAAATTTCAATGCTTTTTCAAAAACTTAACTGAAATCTGATTAAAGACCGTAATTGAAATCTCAAAATAAATTAATCAGGTTTCATTAATGACTGAGATGCCCTTTAAAAGGCTTAAATGCAATTTGATTCTGAGATGCCCCCGGATATCTAAAGAAATAATTAATAAGATAAATAAAATCTTCCGTCTTTAGTTTGCATTGTTCAATTTCATTCAATTATGAATCTATGAGATTAATGTAAAAATAATTATTTAATTAAAATTTAAAATATTTCAATACAAAGCAAGAGGGCATTCTACATCTTCACTGATTGTATTAAAAATAAATTGCTGTTTTCATATAACGACCAGATGGTTAAATAAAAAAATATAATGGCGTTTAGCGTGTTTTATGAAAGAAAGATATCTGGTTTCGACAAGAGGTATCAAAAAGTATAATTAGAAAATTCTATTTCTTTTAACAAGGAAAGAAATCTATAAGTTTTCAAAAGACACTATCAGCCATAGGAGGATTTTGCAGGAAAATGAGATGGAAAAACTTATTCCCTCACCTTGATCGAGCGGAGAATAATAAAAAAAAAAACTCAAATCTTCTTTTAATTCAACCAATTTAGGGGAAAGAAAAAAAAATTAATGAAACTCCAAAAACGTGGAACTAATAGAAAAAGGAAGAAAGCTGCTAAAGCAATTAATTTTCTTAAATTAAGCAAGCTGCTTGAGATGTTCCCCTGGAACAAATGGTTATTAAATTACCTAACTTTTCACATTACTTTACTTTTCAAAATGGTAAGATTTTAGAAAAAAAAAAATACTTTTTACAGTGTCCGAATAATAAATATGCACGCAAAATTACTAAAAAATTGGCTCCATGTTTCAGCAACGCAGGAATAGATAAGTTTTGAGATACTTGAACCTTTATTCCCCTACTTTAAAACACAAATATATTTTTAATGCTTATAATCAAATATTCAATTTAAAATTGCAATGATTCCATTACACATTTTTATTTCGCCTTTCAGTTTTGGTGGTAATTTTTTAAAGAAAAATATGATGCAATGGAAAGCAATGACAGGATGACTTAAATGGGAAATAAAGCTGTATTAAATAACAGCAATAATCAATCTACTCTTATTTGTTGAAAATTAAACAAGAAAGCTGCAAACGAGTATTGATTATTCGAAAGAAGTAAATAATAGCAGTAATCAAACGATTTTGGTTTTTTTTTAAAAATTAAAAAAGAAAGCTGGCAATACCATTTTGAATTTTTGAATAACGATAAGGATCTGAATAAGGATAAGGATTTGAATAAGGATTTTTGAATATTTAAGCAGAAGTAAATAATGGCAGAAATAAGCGATTTTGGTTTTTTTTAAAAAATTAACAAGAAATCTGCAAAGATCAAGCGATTTTCGAATATTCGATCAAAAGTATTTATTGGAACTGAACTCAAGATATTCACCAAATTATTTGATTAACAGATTTGCTCTAGTTATTAATTATTTTTTGAAATGCAGTTGATGTTATATACTTTATTAGTTTTAAAGATTATTTGTCTTATAAGAGAAATGATATGCAAACCATAAATTTAGAGTTTAAGCTTTAAGTACCACCTATTTTCCAATTTAAATTGCAATTTAGAAGTTAAGAAAAATATATTAAATAAAATGAGCCCCTCAAACATTATACTTTAATGAGGTATCTTTTAACAGCTGAAGACTAATAATCAATGAATTTATTTTAATTTAATTTGACATTTATTTTTTAAATGGCCTTATAATCAATTCAAATTTTGCCATTTAAAGGTTAATATGTAAATAAATATAATGTCAATCTTTAATCCGTATTCCTAACCAAATTAATTTATTATATGATGAAAGTTGTTTATTATTTTTTTACTATAAGAACCACAACAATTATAAGTTAAATAAATGTAATGATTATACAGTTCTCAACTCTTGTAAGTGAAATTCAGGATTTGTTTTTATTATTTCTTTTTATACAATTTAAATTCGTCGAAAACCATTGATCCTTTGTATATAAAGTTAAAATATAATAAGGTTTATATTTGATCTTTATGCCACTCAATATATAAATTTCATCCAATAAAAATTTAACAGGCATCTAATGAATAGAGATAGATATTAACTAAAATATATTTTATTTTCAATCATGCAATATTTGATGCGCTGATATTTATGCATCATTATTTTGATTTTTATAGTACATTTAAATTGTTTCAAATCAGGAAATATTACAAATTCTGAATCAGATATACTATAAATGTATTGCATAATTAATATTTTACCTAAAAATCTTTAGTATAATCCTGAAGAAATTACGCTATTGCACTTAAAAAAATCACTATTGAGTGAATATGACGTGTATGAAAAGTGAATTAAAATTTATTCCATAGAATTAAATATTAATTTTTATTTCATGTTTATTGATCTTTAAAACTAAAATTTGATAAATAATTAACGAATTTTAAATAAATTAAAATATAAGGATTACAAAAAAAATTATAGCTACTGTGATGTAAGCAGAAATGACCACTTTATTCATCAGTTCCAAAAAATAGATAGTTTTTAAAAATGAAATACTGAAATAAATTATCTTTTCTGAAAATGCATGATAAATCTTGAAAATGAATGTATATTACAGGCAAAAATTCGAAAGAAACCAATTTATGCAAGTTTTACTATTGAAATTTTTCCAAGAATGAAACATTTACCAAAATACTGAAATAGATAACTTTTTCTTAAAATCTATAATAAATATTGAGAGTAAATGTATGATATTACCTGTTTAAAATTCAAGGAAGATAATTCTTTGATCAATGTATAAAGAAATTCAAACTATAAGACTCCTAAAGAATTCGAACCCGCTTTGATTTAAAAATAATAATGATAACGTGATAAAAAAATTAAATTATTGAAACCACCTCGTCAAGGGAAACGGCCAAATTAATTGGCGATCTTAGAATATCAAATATAAAGACCCTTTTTACGTTACAGAGACGTCTAAAAAAAGAAAAGAGACAAAAACAATCTAAAAATATTGAATAGGTTACCGTTTCTAATTCCAATTTCTGAAATATTAAAATAGATCGTCTTTTTTCAAAATCCATGATAAGTCTTGAAAATAAATGTATGATATTATCTGCTTAAAATTCAAAGAAAATAATTACTTGATCAATTTATAAAGAAACTTAATCTATAAGGCTCCTAAATTCTACTTAGAACTGAAATAAAGTAGTCAGCATCTGACACAAAATCCTGAAAAAAAATTACCCGCACATTAAAAAAAATCGCCGAGTAAAGAATTCGAGCCCGCTTTGATGGAAAAAAAAAGGTGACAAAAAATTACATTATCGAAACCACCTGGTCAAGGGAAAGGACCAAATTAATTGGCGAGCTTAGAATATCAACTGTGAAGACTCCTTTTACATTACAGCGATGTCGAAAGAAAAAAAAAGTGACGAAATATCTGCAAATGGTGTAAGAAAAAACCAAATTTCATTAGAACGTTGAAGTTAAAAAAAATGTCAAGTACTTCATCCTTTTTTTTTCAGAACAGTGAAGAGAAAAAAAAATCGCAAAAGAACGAGCATACTCTTTTTATTCCAAGAAGTAAAATTACGTATTCTGTCTGAGATTGAAAAATTAACAAGCGGTGTTATTACAAGAAGGAAATTTTCTTAATTAACTAATATATTTTAATGAGCGATTGCAAAACGAAATCTTGCAGATAACCCAACCGACCATTAGTTAGTTATTAATCGATTTAAAGAATTAACGTTGGACTTGTGTATTTTTCTTCCATTCTGGGCTTCATGAGTAGATGGCCACTCGAATTTTTTAATTAACTGGAAGTTTTGAGATAATTTTATTTAACTTATAAAAAGTCAGACGTTATTATTCTCCCTAAAACTGTAAGTTATTAAAAATTGAACAAATTTTTATATTTGCACACAAAAAAAGCAAAATAATTTTTCTAACGTTACATTTTTCTTATTTTCCTTTAGAATGTTCTCAAAATTCTAGCTTAATGTTTTGACAAACGATTTTTCATGGAAAGATTTTTGTACTTACTTCATTGTGGGTTAAATAGTAATTTAGGATATTTCTATATTTTTTCATGTGTACTTTGTTTTTTACTTTTGACATGGCAGTGATCAGCTATTTTAGACCAGTTCTATTCAAATGTATTAAAGATTTTGTTGTATGAAAATATTTTTTATGTTGAATTAATTTTAAACGAAAATATTTTAATCACGTTTTCTAACATTAAACTTGAAAATTCTTAGTGTATATTAAACGAATCACGAGATACAAAAAATGGTTCCTTTCATTACCTTTCTGAAAAAACACCAAGCTTCACAATGCTAAAAGAATGCACAAATCTAATATACAAAAATGAATATTTGTTTGTAGAATAGAATATTATTTATGGTTCTCCTTTAAATATCCTTCAATTTCAATGAATATATTCACTGTCCACAAGAATATCATTCTTAATTAATCAAAATAACTATTTCAAATTCCAAATGATATTTCTAATATCATTTCTTCTGCGGCAGCAACGCGCCGGGAACCAGCTAGTACAAACTATAAACTAGTTACTGCATTAAAAAAGAAAAATTCATTAAATTAAAATTATTTAAGAGATTAATTGTAGGTTAAAAGTGTTAATGGACGACGCTTCGATTTTTTATTTTAAATACTCAAAATTTTTAAAATGTTATATCTCATTTAATTTATTATTGTGCTGTTCGCTTCCGAATCCAGAGAGTGCATTTTGAATGGTTGTATTTAAAAAAAGTGTTGAACTTCTATAAAACGACAACACGAAAATGTAAATGAATCTTAAATTTGGAATCAAATCCGTCGAGGCTTGATTATCTGTTGGTCTGTTATTTTTACAAGCATGTCTTAGTAAAAACTCTGAAATGTAGTGATTTAATCATAATATATGATTTTTATTTGGTTTAATTCTTCCAGATAACTACGACTAAACGATTTTTTGTCCCCAAAAATTGCCAAATTTTGCTCTTTCATTACCATTGTTAGTAAATGGAATTCGTTTAACAAGTACATTCATTAGTCAACAAGTTCGCACATCGTTTTAAACTTTCATTTAAAATTTTTCTAGCTAGTAAACAAAGGTTTGGACCCCGACAGCTTTTGACATGGGGGTGGGGGGGGAATCCATTGTTTTTCTAAATATCGATGCATGCTTAATCTGATAGTCTCGTGTTTGTTTCAAACTGGTTTAAACTAGTTAATGACTTAAATTAATTAAAACAATTTGTAAGAATTCAGCGAATGAATCATTTGGAAATCAAGTTGTAACTTTAGTTGGCTGTAAATCTTCAAATATGGTAACCTTCTGCCTTATTTTTTAACAACCCTAAAAGCGAAAAATTGATATCTCAAAAGTGATAAATCACCAATTTGTTGCCTACGCATTTTGAGGCTTCAAAAAACCTCAAAACAGAAGAATATCATGTTCGCACATGATAAAAATGAAGTGAAAAATGGGAAAGAAGAAATGCTGGCATTGTTTTTAGTTCTTTAAAATTAAATTTTTTAGTCTATTGCATTTAAAAAATATTTTACTGCTCTGAAAAAAGAAGTAAGATTCAATTTTGGATTATATTTTTTATACTTAATAAAAAAGGAAAAAAGTAATATTAATGAATGCTATTATTCAGGCATTAATGCACTTAATTCCTTGAGAAATGATTTTTAAAATCATAAATTTAAACTGCATTAATACCAGCTGTTTTTTTATTATTGTTTCAGTTATATGTATTCAATTTTTATTTGAAAAACCAAATCTGCAAATTTAAAGCCTAAAATAAATAATCTAAGCTTTTTAATAATTAAAGATATTTAATTCAAATTCCAATGCCAATTTCTTGACAGATATTCGTTCCTCTAAATATCATCATTTTAATAATTCAATATTTAAGCTAAGTAAATATTTATTTCATATTTTCAATTGAAAAAGATTTATTAATTTTCGTTTGCTTTTTGAAAATGCGCATCTCTCTGTCGTTTCCTGCTGCAGCCTAATTAATAGTGTAGGCGATAGCGAAAAGCAAACGATAAATTGCTATTGACAAACAAATTGAAAGAAGCAGACATTTTAGTATGAAATTCAAATCTCCAGCGGCTTAAAATATCTTTCGTATTGATATTAAACAAGGATTTTAGAATACTGACTGTTTAGTAAAGAATACTAAAACTAATAAAATCTTCTGTGTTTTCATATGCATATTTTATAAGATTTTAGCTGTATTTCTTAGTAAAATTTAATTTAAAATATAGTTAAATTTTATGTTTTCTATAGCAAAATTAATGGGTATTTGTAAAATAAAAACATTTTTCTTATTCCTATCTTCAGCGTTCATCCTGTAAATTTAACAAAATTCACATAGTCTGCATTAATATTTAATGTTTTTTAAAAGGAATTCAAAAAGACCGATAAAATGAAAAGGCTTTTAATAAATTTTGCGATGACATATGATTGAGCATTACATTTGGATTTTGTTATATTCAACGATCAAAAATTGCATTTTTGCTTTCTTGTATTCATATTTCTCTGTCGAACAATCATATCTGTATCTTGGGAATTGAGAAGGTAGATTTGCTTGTAAAATCTTCATCTACTTTTTTGGGCATCGGGCTTCTCTTTTACGATGTTAAAAGTTCCATTGTTCTTTACTTTTCTTGTACTAGCAAAAGTCATAGGATTTTCATTTCGGAAATAAACCACATTCTATTAAAAAGGGCATTGTTTTATGGCCTGTTCATTTCATACATGAGATGGATGTTAAGCTTACTCGCCTTCCTCTAGGGCATACGTTACACATAAACATCTCATATTTGAAGAAAATGCGCCAATATGCAACAGCTGCCAAGTTTCTTTTACTATTCACCACTTTTTAATTGACTGCCCTGTCTTTAATTGTTATCGTGCTCGTTTTCTAAACTCATTTTCAACATTACAGGACTTGGTAGGTGAAAAATACCACACAAATAATTTTAAATCCTTAAGATCTATTAGCTTTTTTACGTGCATTTAGTTTTGTTATTCTGTTTGTTATATATTGCAAAATAGCAAATATAGAGCAAAAATAGCTCTTGGTTTTGATATCATTGTATCAAATTTTTATAACTCCTAGTTTTAATTTTATAGATACTAAAAACATTTTTTGGGTCAGTCATGTGCAATTCTGTCTATGCGCGTCTGCGGTATATTTTAACAAATGAGTTTTTTTAATGTCTTTTATCTTTTTACCTTTTAATTGGCGCAGTATAGCCAAACATGTTTGCGCCATTAAGCTACACAAAACCAAAAACTGAATTTTGCGCATAATTCTATAATAATTATAAATATGAATCAAATTTTGGTAACAAATTTGAATCAGTTTTAGGTAAATAAAATTGGCATGTAGCTTTTTTTTAAAACCACAGATGTAGATCAATGCCCATTTATTGTAGGTAACCATTCATATGACAAGAAAGACTGCTGATTTACTTAAAAATACAATATAGCACAAAATGTGACATGTAATGTTGACATTCAGAAACATTAAAGAAAAATAAATTTAATTTATTAGAAATTTCAGAATTTATATTTCATCATTAATTTAGTTAATAACATCCTGCATTTTATTGGACCTGGATATGGGCTAGTAAATCGTCTGCATATATCCCGAACACTAAAATGTTTAATCGAAAGATGATCTAAGATATAAATGTATGCTGTTCGTTAAATTTTATGTTAAAAGTCAAAGTTTCTTATAATGATGTGACTTGCTGGCTAAAGTGTCTTCCTCGCCATTTAGAAAAGGTTGAAATGACTTTTTACTTTCTATCTATAGAATATGAATTGGTTATACTGTAAACTAAAAAAGTTTTTAAGATAAGACCCGAAAATACTTTCTTTAACAAAATAGCCCTAAAATTAATTTTTTTTAAAATTATTCTTTTTAAATTTTTGCCCGATCTCGAAAACCAAATTGGGGCGCGAATAATGAAGATTATACCACAGCAGTCTGCAAAGGGATTAGTCATTAAAAAGGATAAAACAATGGATTTAAATGTATGAATTATGCAAACACATTGCTTTGAATTTATTACTAAAATTTAAAATGAGTTAATTTTTAAGGAATTAAAATTAATTAATAGTAATAATTCAAAAATAAGAAAAGCGTGAAGGATGGAATTTAGAACATAGTTTTATAATAATTACACACCTGTATGCAATTGTGTATTGTCTCATTCCATGTTAGTTCATTTACCATATAGCTTGGAGAGTAAAAATTTGAACTTTCGTGAAATTAATTTAAATTTTTAATTAATTATAAATAAACCTGTATTTTTGAGCTTTTTTGTGGTGATTTCTGAAAATATTATTGCAAAAATTGCATTTTATTTTATTTCAAAATTCTATAAAATTCTCTTTTTAATGAAGCCAATTTAATATTCATGCATCTTTTTCCTGAAATTTGGCCTTATTTATAAAAAAAAATACTTAATTTTCCAAGATAGATATAATGGCTGTAAAATTAAAACAATTTTCATACTTTCAATAAATATTCGATAGCAAGATTTTCTACCATTATTGAAAGCTGAAGAAGAAAATTCTACTGTTTAACTCTTGCGTAGCTAAGAACAGTAGTATAAAAAGTGAAAACTGCAACATTTAAGTGATCGATAAATTGCACATTTACATTTTAAATAACATTGTGATATCATGGCATTGTTCCCCATTAGAAAGGTTAATACACGCAATTAATAGAACATATTCAGGACCATTAAAATTACAGGACAACAAGCTATATCTAAACGATTTAACTTAAATAAAATGTAACCAATGTCAATTTGGGCTCTTAAGGCAAATAATATTGAATATCGGGAAAGATACGGATTCACGTCACATTATTTCCTATTACACTTTTATCCATGTTTAATATCAAATTTAAATATCACACATGAATGACGTAATTTATTGCATACTCAATGCCGAGGGAGCTATGTATTTGTATCTTATTTCTTAAAAATTGCTGAATTGACAATCCGAAAATAAGACCATCCAAAAAATTGAGGAAACTTTTATTATAAAAAGAGGACATTAATTAATTAACATTAATACAATTTATTATTATAAGTAGAGGAATTATTTTTTATTAGAAGCAGGGGGCAATTTATCCTTTCTATGACATATTTATTATATGCAAAAATGTTGTTTCTGGCCCAGTGAAAAATATGTTTAAATTAATGAATATCTCATCATTAAAACTCAGGCTTATGAACAAAGTTCCAATATGAACATAATTCCCTTTTTAGCTGCCCTGTCTCATATTAAAATGAATTTTCTGAAGTCGTTATAAGAATATAATTTCCCAAATTCACATGATATGACACCAACTTACAATGCCTGTCCCACCGGTTCTAACCTACATCCTGAAAAGAGTATTTAGGAAACCCAAACCTTGACCTAAATGTAATTCAAGGTTTTATTGCGGTACATTTATCCATAACAATAAAAGAAAGGTTTATAATATGTTTGAAGCATTCATCGACATTTTTAAGCCCTCTTCCTCTCTCTCTTTTATTGGCAAACTGCCTGACTTCGCAAGTACACTACTTTAGAGGCATTTTTATAGTTACGTTTAACCGTACCTTTTTACAGCAAGTTAGCAAGGCATTTAACAAGGAAAGATTATCTGCTCTAAAAAAAGGCACCCCCTTTTTTTACGATGAGAAAAAAGACCCCGAAATGGGTAGGAGAGATTTGCCGAAGGTGGTAAAAGATTCATTTTTTTTTTTATTTCATGAATCAGCTGAGAAGCATTTCATCATGGTTAATGGGGCAAAAGAGATGGACTTAATCTCTTAGCACATGCGAAGTTCCCGCATTTATTGTCGTCGAAGCTCGTATTCACAGATGTGATGCATTAAAGAACCTCTCTCTATGTTTGATAAGACGGAAGCTGATGAAAAAAATCCAGAATGTCAATATCAAAGGATAAAAGAATATATAGCTATTTAAGAATTTCATGTGGATTGAAGCTGTTGGAGACAGAGGCGTTTGGATGTTCCGACGTGTAGCCAAACTTGGTTTTTGCATCATAAAATCCCAAATTGGCAAACCCAACTTTCGGAAGTTCTAACACATTCTCTGGCGCTATTACAATGCATCAAAACTAAAATATTTTCATTTGATTCCATTCCATTCAGGAAGTAATTTAATTATAAGAATCTGGAATTACAGCATGATAATTCAGTGATATATGGATAAATCAAATATCTTACCTTGAGTTTGTCAGAAATATGAATTTATTTTTACCTTTCACTTTTTCATAAACATTGCATTATAACATCGCCAATAATTCGAATATATCTTAGCTAATTTGAAGGCAAGATTGAAAATTAATTCTATTGCTAAATTGTATTTGTTAGTAAAATAAGTTCCATAATTTAAGTGTGTATGTTCTAATTATTGAGTTATTTACATGGAAATGAATTCAATCAAGAAACTGATGTAAAACTTCTTACTTTTAAGAAAATTCTTGATTATTTTAAATATAAATTCTACTGTTCATTTTGAAGTTTCATTGCAGAATCCTTGTTTTAAAATGATGTACGCCACTTATTTATTTTACTTTTAATTAATAGAATAATAATTTAAGATTTAAAATATTAGATAATTATTCACTTCATTTATAAAAATTATTTAATATTATTTATTTATTTATTTTTATTTCTTAAAATTGCTGGTTATTGAAAATTTCAAATATTGAAAAATTATTTTTACTGCCAAAGTTAACTTTAAGATAGTCAGTTTTTTCTACATTTATTTTTAGACAGATTAAATAAATTAAAATTTTTTTAAATAAATCATTTAATATTTATAAAGTCAGACTGGTAGAAAACAATTAATAGAAATAAATCTGGGTATCATCTGTGTCATACTGTTAATTAAATGGAATATTCAGATGATATAACGAAAAGCATCTGAAAAAAATTAATTATTTAAAGTATAGAAAATTAAGATGTCTTGTTTAGTTAGTACTTACTACAATTTTTGAAACATTTCCAAACACGGATAATGATATTTTATTAGTTTTGGAGCAATTAGTTTCTTCTAAATATATATTTTTTGAATTTAGATGAGAGCAATTGCCTTTAAACATTTTTTTGGAAATGTTTGAAATTTTAAATGAGAGTAACTTAAAAATAATATCACGAATTAAGTAATTAATATAATTTGATAGCTATGATGCATCTCTCAATGAAACAATTTATAGACTTATTTATGATGATCACAAAATATATTTATATATCTTTAAATGAAAGCAATTACTTATAATTTAACATTTTTTATGATATTTTAAATGCGAGTCGTTTCTAAATAAAGTCAAAAATAATTTTTTAAATAAAATTTGAAGGCTACAATAAATCTCTTAAGAAAAGATTTTTCATTTATGCTTGTGGTAATAAAAATACAAAATTTTTATTTTTATAAGACCAAAACTGTCGCCTCGAAATATCTTTTTAATATTTCCAAAAGAATAATTTTCTTAATATTTTAAACAAGAATAGCTAACATATTGTATTACTAATAAATTATTAAATATAATATGTTATAATGCATCATTTAAGCAAATCATTTACATTCTTCACTTTATATAATAAAATATTTTTAATGATTTATTAATAAAAGTTTGTATACTTGATAATATCTTTCTTATATTAAAACAATTACCTAAAAGTTATACTCCAAATTCAAAATTAATCCTTAATTACCCTCAAGAGCATTGTATGAAATAGTTTAATGTCCCCAAAATATTTATTACCTAAAAAAACCAGTAACTCAAACACATAAACCTTTTCTAGGCACAATCCAGTCTAGATTCTTGCATTTAATTTACTGAATAAAAGCAAGACCACTTTTTATTCCATTATTCCCCTACACAATTTGCATTCCTTATATTTCATGGTACATTTACTCTTCTGCTTTGGTGACAGGGCCTAGTTTATAACCTTTTGGGATTTTCCCCATTTAACCTTCCCTTGCTTAAACCGTCCACCCCTTTTTAGCCTCTTTTTTAAACTTTACAAATTCGCTGAAGCAACAACGTTTCGTATTATACTTTCCCCAATCCCTTTTTTTTTAAAAAATAGTGAGTGTGTAACGTACCTTTGTGGCCAATGGTGTTTTAAATGGTGCTATAGCCGAGCTTTTATTGTCAGCCTGGATGTGTGAATGGAGATTGCTGAGCTCAAACACAAAGGTCGTCGGGTGAATTTTTTCCGCGGTCTTCTATTTTATAAATTTATATATATATTCTTTTTTATTTGGATTTTTATTTTTTATACTCTTTTAAAGCTTTTGTATTGATTTATAGAATAGAATCGTGTGTCATCTTAGTTCGGAGCATGGTTTAGTAACTTATGACTTATTTGTGTGTGGTTAGCAGAATAGTTCTTTTATACGTTAGCAATTTGATATCGTTCCAACGATTGAATGTATCTCTTACGAAATACGATTTGAAATCATTGTAAAACGTTTGTTTCCAAGAATAAAAACCATTTTGTCAATATGAAGATACACGTAAATCAAATTATTGTTAAAAAAAAAGTTAAATAAAAAATTCTATCTCACTCTTTAAAATTTTAGGAAAATTTTCGCTTTGAGATTACGAAAATATCGAAAAACCATTGTGGGAAAGAACCCTAAAATAAAAAATGATTGTATTTTCATCTACTTGTTTATAGACGCCTTTTATGACTAGAATTGCTTGAGAGTTAATTAAGTGGATCTCCTTGAATTATTCAGCGTATTGCAAAAATAAATTGAATTGTAATTTTATAAAGTATAAGACAGTTATTTATATTGACATAATTTTTAATTCAATATATATTACTTGTTTTCTGCAAATAACAGCAGAGAAGCATGTTTGTGCAAACATGCACGATGATTTTTTTTTACAATTGAAAAGCACTGTGCGTTTTGTAGTCATGACTTACAAATTTTTCGATAGCAGTTCAGAGTGAATTTAATAATCTTGACCAAAAGACCAATCTAATTAAAAGATGGTTAAAAGAATGGAACGTGTTTTACATGAAGAAGGTAAACGCATGATGAAACGAAACACATTTCCAGATCAGTGGATTTATAGGTATGGTTCCCTTTCATGTCTTCCGTATACTCTCGATCTCAAGCCAGTCAACTCTTTTTTTTCTTTGGATGAGGAGTATATCTGCAGAATCGAGTTTAAGCCACTACAGTTCACAGAATCGAAGAATTTCAGAAGCATGTAAAAGAGATAATTTAAAAACGCAATGACTTTTAAATATATCAAATTTTGTACGAAATTTCCAACACAGTTTTATTTCAATCAGTTGAGAAAAATGTGTCTAAAACACAAATTTGAGAACTATTAATGCAAGTAAATCCAGGTTAAAATTTAATATTGAATAACTATTAGACATCAGTGCCACTTAATGTGTTCTCTGGCATGTAAAGTTTATAATTAAACATACGTGAAAGTGGGGTAGCACTACCATTGGATTTGTATTTAAATTTTGAAGAAAGAAGTGATTTCTGCCATATATAGTAATACATTTTCTTGCTTAAGCAGTAGTAAGTAGCTTTAGTTGTTATTTGTCAAATTTATGAGAGAGCATTTACAGGAGAAACCAATAAATTATTTTTAAAAAAAATTCTGTAATTTCTTAATTATGCTGTAAGCAGATTTAAATGACACTTTAATCACTATATTAAAAAAAAATATTTTTTGAGCAATATTTCTAAATCTTGCTTCCCTCATATATAATTTTGCAAAATCAGCAATTCAAACTATGCATCTGAATTTATGAAAATGCTTTTTTAAAATTAAATAATTTTATTCAAAAATTTGTTACAAGCCTCACAAAATAAAAACTAAGTAAGGCATTGAATAATTAATTATTTTTAAATACGAATTCATTTATGATAAAATTATAATGCACAAAATTTGATTGAAATTCTTTTTCTTATATAATTTTCAGTCTTATCTTTGACTTCATTATTGGATAATTAAAAAATCAAAAAAATCCTATATCCTTTTATTATACAAGCATAATAATAACAATTGTTATCTTTTTCAAAAATATACTCTGCGGTTCTTGAATACATAACATAAACAGTTTTATCGATAATTTATATTGTCTCTATATGCGCTTCACAAAATCTCGCCAACAAAAAACGAGCCAAATCAATCCTTCCTCTCTTCGGAGCCGCTCTATAATTGGACAGGAGGCGAGGCAAAATGGCGACTCAACAGGTGAATGTCTCTGTTAGCTGATTAATGGCTTGGCTGATGGCAATCAGGTTGGCGACGCCAATTGACCGCGTTAAATGCTTTTAAAATGCGTTTTTCTGGCGACGGCCGGACCACACCCAAAGATCATACATCTTATGAATTTTAAATATTTGCGATAGGTGTGAAAGAGTTGCGATCTTGTTTTCCGGGGATTATTTTTCCTCAAAAGTAATTATTAAGGATCCTGTGGTGGGTTGAACGGAATATTGATGACTGACTAAGATTAGGAAACAAAAAGTGTGTAACGTGTGGGTTTTCTCCTGTATTGTATTTAAATAGGAGTGAATGGCGTTTGTATTGATATGTGTTAAAGTTATAATCTTGCCCAATTTAGGTTTTTTTTCCAGTCTTCTTGAGATGATGAATTGCTAATGGGACTAAGCGTTACATATGTCAAATTATTAATTAATCCTACACAACATGCATTTATTGTTTTAACTATTGA
The DNA here is from genome assembly GCA_026543055.1 of Argiope trifasciata. Taxonomy (NCBI): domain Eukaryota; kingdom Metazoa; phylum Arthropoda; class Arachnida; order Araneae; family Araneidae; genus Argiope; species Argiope trifasciata. Next base: position 2,182,238 of record JAPMOQ010034492.1, read on the forward strand.
GAATTTTTTGTATAAATATATATAAATAATTTTAAAAAATCAATTCAATTCCTGCTTATTTCTTACATTATAGATATAAAATTTATGATTGGGTGTCGTGTCAGTAATAACTTGCGGTAGTAAACTTGCCGATAAACTTGGCAACATTTGGTGATTTAGCAACGGCTTTGGTGAACAAATAGTAATTACTGGCAAAAATTAACTAATTAATTATTTTTCAAAAACTCTATTAAAATCAAGTGTCATCCTCTACAAGTTTATAAAATGGCTGTGTGAATGAATAAAAAGTATTTTATTAATGACTGAAAATTTGAATAATATCTGTATAATATAGGGAGAGTGTGATCTAATAATAGGAATTGAAAAAGAAAATGCTGCTACTGAACTTGATGTTGAAATAATCTGGATCAGAGCTTAACAGGAGTATATTAGAAATGAAAAAGTAGCTACCTTAAACAAGGGAGCTTTAAACTTAGAAAAAGAAGAAATATCTTTTTATGAATCTCAAATGCACCTCAAAAATGAAACTAATAAAACTAATAATTAAGGATTTGCAGGAGATTTAAAATAATTCCATCAAGGGGGCGAAATACCAAACAACATTAAAAAAAATATGACTTAACAAAATTGAGCTTGATTTTTATATAAACCAAGTATATACTGGTTATGGTGTTTTTTTTCTGTACATCAAAGTCGTTTCTAAGTTCTACTTGTCTGTGTGGTATCGAAGAAAATTCTGTAAATCACGTGATCAAAGCCTTTGTACTATGGCGAGAACACAGATTTAGATGGTCATGAAATTGGACATCTGTAGAAGTCTAAGAACTCAAAAAAATTCCAGTCATTAAATTTTTTTAATAAGGACACTTTGTCAAATCTTTTGTATTTAGCTCTTTTGTATTTACCTCTCTAATGCAAAAAAATTAACATTCACTTAAGATATTTAATACATTTTTTTATGTTTTACAATTTAATATGTAATGTAAAAAAAATACAGTACCTTTTTTCTACTCTTTTTCTGTACCAATATGCATTTTCTCAAGAGAGCTCTTTGGTGTTTGCAAGGATCCAGTATCATAAAGAGTCTTTGTTCTTCGGCGGTCCCTTCAAGTTTCCCGCATAGACTTTGGCTCGGTAGGGGTATCTCACAGTATAAATAAATATAAAAGTAAAGAAAAATCACTTCTAAATTCATATTAAGCTTAAGCATTAATACTAATATAGTAAAAATAATAAATAATACTAAAAATGGAAATTTTTTAAAGCATTCTATTTGACAGATATAAAACAGAAAATATTTCATTTTATCAAAATTAGAAACGTTAATTACAAATTAATCAACAAATTAGTAAAATGGAAGAAATTGGATGAAAATTCTAAGCAAATTGAAGTTTTAATCACTTACATTTATAATTCGCATTATTTTTTAAATAAATATTTAAATGGTACTAAAAATGGTACTAACAGTATCTTTATATTCGTTTAGTTGCTTTCAGTCTCTCACAGTTTTATAAATAGGTTTTAACTTTAATATATTTTTTAATTTAAAAATGTTTTTTTACTGCAATGAAAAATAACAAAATTGTTTTAAAAGATTTTTTTTACTACATTTAAAATTTTTTAAGTCATTATTTTCACGTTTGATTGTATTACATTCGCAAAATATAATGAAAGGTTGTCGTTAATTTTTCTTAAATTAGCAATCAGATATCATCAAATTCTAATTAAAATCATTGAACTAACAGTTTATTAAAAATATTAAAAATGATTTGGTAAAAATATCTTAATAGCATTTTTTAAAGGTTCTGTATACTTACATTTCTTTTATTTATTTATTATTTATATTTTATTAATTATTAAGAACAATTAAATATTTTATTTAAATTCTCTTTACCTCTGAATCTTTATATATTATTAAAATTATTCATACAGAATTTTATAAAATAAAATTTATTAAACTTTTAATGCCATACTATTAAAGAAAAATTTAATTCAATTTTTTTAACAAATGCCACGTTTTTAAAGCTGGATTATATCATTATTTGCTAAGTGTCGAATTTCTTTTCTTCCATCAGCTTGAATAGGATTTTCAAGCAAATTTAATTTATTATAAAGAAGTTTATTGAATTAAAAAATATTGAGGAAGTGATGTTTGTAAATTTTTTAAATTTAGCTAAGCTTTCTATTCAATTTTTCAAACAGTAGATTCCAATTTTCTTGACTGCATATAAAGATTAGTTTAGTCTACAAATATAAATTATGAAAATATTCTATTCACTATATTACAATCGGAACAAATTTCATAAGACTCTTTTCTGTATAAAAAAGAATCTTTTATTGAAGCTACATAAGACTCTATTGTTCTGAAAAGAGTAATCTTCATTTTAACTATTTTTGATAGTTTTTATTCATTGTATTGATCCAAATGTTTTGAAAACTTTTACTGTTCTTGTTTTAAAAGAAATTCCTATCTTTTATGAGTCTCAAAATGAATTAAATGCATCATAAAATTTATAATAAAAGATTTTGCAACAGAACGATTTAAAAACAATAAGATATTGAATTTATTTTATATGATAATTAATAACAGTTTCTATTTAATTAAATAAAATATATTAAACGCCTGAAGGCAGGTAAAGTATGGATTTTTACCATAATTATCATTATGATCTTTATATAATTTTTTTTGTGTGTTTCCAATAAAAAATTATTTGCTCGATATATCTTCATTCTTTTTTATTATTTAAAAATCTCTTAGTGAACAACTTTATAAAAGAAATAACTGCACATCAGATTTGATAATTATAGATCGGATGGTGCACTCTATAAACCCTTTTGAACCACTTTTGTTTAATTTATAGAAATCCGGATCAATATGTACTATTCAATGAATATTTGTTTATTATTGTAATCAACATTTTTTATGCATTTTGAGACTCATTTTAATTAACTTATAACAGCAATGTAAATCAAATAAAACTCTTGCAACTTTAAAAAATAGAATAATACAAGTAATATAAAAACTATTATAATAACTATAATCAATAATTCGTACTTAGGTCAACAAAGAATTTTTTTTATTTTAGACATCTTTAAAATAAAGTTACTTAATTTAGTTACTAAATAATAACAATTAAAATGAATGTGTATATATATATAACAGAATCGCAATATTAATTGGCAAAAGTAAAAAAATCAGCTGTCTACACTCCTTGCCACTGACGGTATTTATTCCTAAATTTTTATCTTGCTAAATATCTTAGTTAAGACAAGTATTTTTCTCCTATATCAAACAAAAATGGATTAATTAAAAAAAATTCTGATTTTTGCAAGAATCGAACTTTTATTCTTCTCATTCACATCTAAATTAACTTAAATCCTTGCATTTTACCGATTGAATAACTACCCGCTGATTCCAATTTTCATTATAAACTACTAAAACTCTATTTAAATTATTAAATATTAATTAAATTTAATTAAAGAATTAATATTTGGAAAAAAATTGTTTTAACATCAAGTGTCCTTCAGTACGAGATTTAAAAATGTATTTGAACTTGAATGGACGTTAAAAAAAGGTTTTATTAACGATTGAAAATTTATGCAAGACATATAAATATTTTTTTAGAAAATGGTTTTATTTGTATAGTAAAAAAAAATACAAATTAGAAGATAAGAAAAATTATAAAAGCTGATGATACATTTAACTAGTTCTTAATTTTTAATGGCTTCTTTAAACTTTATCTGTCTTGTTTTTTATTAGAAATTTATTTAATTTTCACCATCTCATAGGCACTTTTATAATTTCGTTTTAATATGCCATATTTTATTTGATTTTTTCTTTCTAATGTACTTCATGAATATGTATTTTTAACAAAGGTTTTATTATACATTTTGACTTTTTAATTTTAATTCATTCAATTCAATTCATAAATTTTATTTAAAAGTAATTTTAAAACAATTTTATCGATATTTCCTGTCAGATACTATTCTTATATGAAGTCAAAATTAGACTAAAATTAAAAATTTAGGTGATAAGGTATTAAAATGTGATAGAGTTGTTGACCAAAAAGATTTCAAAGCTGTAATTTGAACTGTGCATGTAGAATTTATTATATTATTGAACTCATACAAACATGAAATTTATAAAACTTAAAAAAGCTAAATTAAATAAAAAAATTTCTCGATACATTAATTATATTTTTTATTCGGTTCTTTTGCAGAATTGTGTTTAAAAAATTTAACAAAGTTCATTCAATATTTTTTCAGTATTTTATGTTGTTTTTTTCGTTTTCGAAAAATAAATAACTTTTAAAAGATCGGAATCGCCTTCTTCCCACCATCTACCTACTTTAAAGTTAATATTCTTCTGAAATCTAAAGGAGGTCAATCTAGTTACACGATAATCCTTTTTAATTTCTTACACTTTAGTAGATTTCTATTTTTGGTTGGTGATTAATTCTTAAATTGAAAAGTAAAGAAGTATTTAACAAGGCTTGAAATAGGTTAAAATTTTTTTTATTTCTGAAAACTTACTTTCTTTTTTAAAAAATGCTATTTTATATGGATATGGGTAGTTTAATGTATTTAAATATTTCTTAAAATATAATATATAAAAAGTTAATGAGTATATATTATTCGTCTACCAGCGGTGACCGAGCTCCGCTCGGAGAAAACAGGTATCGAAGCTAACTCGAAGATTTAAAGTTTCAATTGTGATTTATCAAAACAATAGATGCCATAAGAAAATTTGTGAAACCATTGGTGAAAAGATAACCGGTTAAAGTGCACCATTGTAAACTATTCTAAACAAAGTTAGAGTTTGGAAAGGGAACTATTCTATACAAAGGTAAAGATTGAAGTGTGTTGAAGTTCAATATTTTTGACAAATTTATTTAGAAAAACCAAACATATATACATACATAAGAAACATATTATAAACCTATAACAGCATAAACATAAAACTTTATTAGTTCGCCATATTGGCTATAGATGGCAGCACGTTACCGCTTGAAAATTTAAGTAGCCATTATGGCGAACTAATAAAGTTTAAAAATATCCTATCTGTAACTCCGAACTGCTCGACCGTAGCGCTTCAAAACTGGCACCAATCGATTCCTCGTGGCCAAAAACCCCTGACCATCAAGTTTACCGGAGTTTATTAATTCTGGGGCGATTTTCGACTTGGCAACCATTCCTCGTATTATAGTATTAGATAGATATAGCTATAAAAATTAACGCTACTGAAACCAAAGTTTTTCACTATTACAGATTGTTTATTTACAGGGTGGTTATAATTTAAGTATATGTGTTTGAAGGACTGTAAAAGAAAACTACTTGGAGTATATTAAAAAATTTAAAGTATGTTAAATTTAAAGCATGGGGAAATGAATAACACAATAAAAAATTTGAGTTTATTTTTTTAAATAGATGACGCTGTAGATTAAAACATTTCTTTTGCTCTGTACTATTTCAAAAGGAATACCGCTTCAATTTTAAAATCATCATGATGATAAAAGTCATGTATCTTTAGGCTATAGCTATGATTTTGTGAAAGGTAGAATGTGCTCTGTTAGTACCAAAAAAATAGCAATTGTAGTGCAGTTTTGAAAGAATTGACAGTCTTAAAGATTTCGGAAAAGGACCGATGTCTGTGAATAGCTTAAAGAAAATGATTAATAAATTTTTAGCTTTAGGAGAACTCGTAGAGCTTCCTGGAACTAGAGGAAGAAGATCTCTGAATCAGGAAGAGATTAGGAGTCCATGGAAGAGTCCATGGTTAAAGGATCAGTGACCTGTAAGCGCTAGAAGAGTAGCAGGGACTTTATCAAAACCATGGGTGACCGTAAGCAAAATTTTGCGCTACATTTTACGGCGCTCTCTGCATAAAGTTAAAATTTTGCATCATTTGCAACCAAGTGATCCACAGCAAAGAATTGATTTTACTAATTTCATTCTTGCCAAAATTAATGAAGACGAATGATGGATTCGAAATATTCCGTGGACTTATAAAGCGCAATTTATTTTATCTGGACAAGTCAACACCCATAACTGTAGGGTATGGGACTCATCCAATCCACATACTATTTTTGGGAAATCCTTGCACTCAGCATTAATTACAGTTTGGATGGTATGGCATCTGGCTTTATTACTGGTCCATTTTTTTAAAAAAAATCTTACACCATCGTAACAGGAACTAGTTAAATTCAAATTTAAGAAAGTAATGATTACTATTTTGCAAGAAAGAAACTGCTTTGATTCAACAATATTCATGCAAGACGGTGCACCACCTCACGTTGCTTATTGTGTTACACAATCGCTTTACCAAACTTTTGATGAGGATCGAAATTTTGATGAAGAAATTGATTATGTTTCCAAAATGCTTGGCCCCCTCGTTCACCCGATTTAAATATTTGCAATTTCTGGCTGTGGGAATATTTTAAAGACCTTGTCTATAAGGACGAACCTAAATCTGGTGTATTTTTAAGTATCAGCATTACTTGACATTCCTAGAAATTCAGCCGAGATCATTAGGTGCTGCGATGGATCACGCTGTCTTGCGACAACAGCAACAACAGGACTTGAAGAATCCCATATTAAACAAATAATGTAATACATTACGCATTTAATATTTTAAAAACCAAAAATGTTATAGTTAAAATGTATAAAATATTGTCATTAAAAGGCGCCTGCTATGACATTCTTTCAATTGTGTGATTTTATTTCCCCATGTTGCAAATATAACATATACATCAAGTAGTTTTTCTTTTACAACACTCGCACTTTAATTATAACCCCCGTATACATTTTTATGAATCTTACTATAAATAAAAGTCAATATGTAGGCATGTACATATGTTTATCTTCTCCTCCTAAAAACCGAAATTAATTGAACTTGACTTTAATTCTTTATTATGGAAGAGAAAGAATGTTCATTTTTTCAAATTGCAAAAGTTTATTCGGCATTTAATTTATTGCAAATTAATTGTAGAAGTGTTTAAGGTTTTTATGGAACAATAACAACAGAGCAAATCATCCCACAGACAATATTTTTATGATACCATAAAATTCGAATTTTTACTTTTCTAATGATACAAATTTTCATTAGATCATTTTCTTTTAATGATCTGAGGATTATTTGTAATAATGTTTCTATTGGATCATTTATTGTTCTCAGGATATAAATAGTATCATCAATAACATCCGTGATTTTTTCCCTCTAAATTGTATACATTTTTTATTTTGAAGGAATGATTGAATAGAAAGATAATTTTTTAATAAACAAATTTATAGATATTTCTGTTCAAGGTATCAGGGAGACTATGAACTATTTTATAATTTTTTTTATATTTCTGTTTCATTTTAAAACATTTTGTATTGGCTTTAAAAGGCAATTTGTGACATTTTTTTTTTATTGCCGAAGAACAATTATGAATAAGAACTACTCTTGAATGCAACAGCAGAATTTTAAATAAACAATGACAGGAAAGTTTAAGACCAAAAATTAACAATTTACATTACGAATAACTATTGATTTCATTTGTTGATTTACAGAAAATTAATTTTCTGTAATTTTTTAAAATCGTTTGGTTTAATTTATATTCTCTTTTCAGTTTCCAAAGAAATATTTCAGAGAATAAAAATATTTTCTGTATTACAATATTTTATATGAAAGTAACTATAACATTAAAAATGTCATTCATAAAAATATTTTTAAAAAGAGAGAAAGTATTTTAAACCTATTTCAGCTAATTAGCATAATAAAATAATAAAAATTTTAAATCCCAATTATTTTTTTTATTTTTTGTCATTAATTAATTATTAATTATTATAATATTATGGACCCTTAAATTCAATTTCCAATGGTCATTATCAGAAATTGTCATTTATAGTGAATCGAAATTAAAACAAATTAAGTAGTTAATCTCAAAAAATATTAAATTTGTAGCAATTATTTAGAACCCACAAATAAAAAAATGAAATTTTCACTATATTGGAAGTAAGAGAAAAATATATTATTACAAGCATGAAACAAATGAAGTTAAAAAAAAGCGTGTGATAAAATAAGGGTATTTAAAAAATGTTTGGTGAGATTGATCTCTCCAAAATTGTCTCACATGTCCTTTGATAAAGAAGGATCTTACATTTAAAGCATTAAACTGTTGACCTAGTGAAAAGTCACAAGTGTTAGTCATACACATGGGAGTTTTATGCATTATAGTGTAATTTAAAAAAAAAAAATCAAAATACTCTCCTACAACATTTGAAAAAAGATTTGGTAGAGAACTGCTGTTTTAATAAAAATAATGTATATCAAATTTCAATTTTTAAAAATAATTACGCTTTTTAGTTTATTGCGCTTACATACATAAAAAAGTACACCTTGACAAACAATTCTTTGACGAATGTGATCAAAAACTTGATACGAGTATACATGCTAAATTAGAAAAGTGTGTCTGTCCAGTTACTCTTCATTTATTTATTTTTTGTAATTATCATGTTCGCTTGCATTCAGATAACCAGAGTGTATATGAGAAAATATAGAGATAATTTCTTGCATTAGGATACACTTACTGTGAATAGATTTCGTTTAAAATGTAATCGGAAACTATAAACCATGTGTTTGAAAAATCTATAAATTTAGTGATAGGTTAAACAGATGGTTATTAAAAACTAAAGATATAGATGGCTGTAAAAACTAAATTAATAGCCATCTATAAATTTAATTTTTGATATTACACCTTTATATGTTTGAAAACGAAGCTAAATGTGAGCAGGAAATCAATCTAATATGTTTCCTTTGAAATAAAATTGTAATGCTATACCAGTTATCGGACGGCATTAAAATGAAATATATATTTTGTTGTATTATTAATGCGATAAATCAAAAACACTACAAATTATGCTACAAAAATTGATTTATATGCCAAAATTATAGACTAGAAAACAGTTTCGATCTCAACAAGAGAAGAGATTTTAAAAAGTTGTTCAGTTAATTTCATGTTACGAACCCAGCTTATCACAAAACAAATCATAATATGTAAATTCTCCAGAAATTTAAGGATAAGAACATCCCCACTAGTTGATAACTAACAAAAATTCTTTAAATTTGAAAAAATTTTTTTTTAAAATTGGAAACAAGTAAAAATATTAAATATGAATGGGTCAAAAATAGAGCTCAATATGTGCATATAATGTGAAATACTCCCACACATGTATTTGACAAAAAAATTCACTTTGATATAATTGAAACCATTAATGGGAATGAAAATGTCAAATATGGACGAGATAGAAATTGAGCTCGATACATACATTTATCATTAAAATAATTTAACATACACGTACATACTTGATAAAAAAATTCACCATTAAATAATTAAAACCATTAATCGGAATAATGAATTTTCAATTTTCAATTAAAATCTATTAAAAATTAATTTCAAAACACAGAAAAATGGGTGACTTCCAATTTTTGTTTAAAATTAAGAAAATGCAACTATTTTCCTTTCGTGCCAGTCTCTTCGTACCCCCTTCCGAGCGAATGGGCACTCCCCTTTTGGGGAAGCACACACCTGCTAGAATCTTGTCTTCGCATCAAATCTCTGGGTCGGGCTTTCGAAATAAATAGTTTAAGGCATTCAGCGAGCTTCTGATTGGCAATCAGTTTTCAGGGAAATTGCCTTTCCAGAGAGAAATGAAGTCGTTATTAAAAGTGGAGGGATGCAAAAATAAGAGTATCCTTCCTCCTCTGATTCTAATTAAGCCGTCTCTCACACCAGGACCGAAAGATATTCGAATCGTTTGACAAGCGGATTTTTGTGCGAAATGATGAACACCTGCTTGCTCGCTCTTTTGTTTTGCTTATGATTCAACTTTGTAGAGTGAGAGATTTTTCTTAAACGGTACTCAGAAATTGAATTTTTTTTCTCTATTTGTTCTAATCGTTTGGCATTTTTACTCATTTTTATACTTGTGTAATCGAATTCTCTTTCTTAAAACTTTTTTTATTGTCTTCTTTCTAAATTGTTTTGAAACTTTATACAGATGTTTATTTCCAATTTAAATGCAGTATTTTAATAATTCAGAACGTAGCTGACTGCGAACTTAGTAGAGTAAAAGATTTTTCTTAAACAGTATTCAGGAAATGATTTTTTTTAAATTTTTGTTTAAACGTTTGACATTTTTACACACTTTTATTTAACTTGCATAATCGATTTCTTTTTTTATATAAAAAAAACTTCTTCGTTGACTTCTCTTTGATATGTCAGTGTTTTGAAATTTTGAATATATGTCTTTTTCTAATATAAATATGGTATTTTAATAATTTTAAAGCCTAACTGTCATCGAATTTAGAATTGTAAATTAAATTCCGAATCCTCTAACAATAGCAGCATCTGTTTGCAAATCTGAAGGAAAAAAAATCCTTCTTAAAATTCTGCTATACTTACAATAATAAGTTACAAAATAAAATAAAAAAATGAATTAATTATTAGTACACTATTGAAATAATTGTTTAATTAAATTTCTCTTAAGATTTTATCTTAAAATTAGTTTAGTTTATTCTCAAAAAAAGTATTCAGTATTTAAATCCAACATACGTATAAAATATACCACAAATGCCATTTTTATTTTTTAATTGTTTTTAAAATAATTATTTAAAAAACAATGATTTGACTTTCAGGCTTGTTTATTTTGTATTTCGTAGCTCTTCCAGGTTCTATAGTCTTATCGTTATTCATAAAAAGAAAGTTAATTTATTTGTAAATAATAAAAATCCAATTCTTGTGAGAAGACAAAACCTCTAAACATTTAATT
>JAPMOQ010034492.1:2193449-2259352 GCA_026543055.1 Argiope trifasciata
ACAAAAGATATTGTTCTATAAACTCACAATTATTCGATATTTTTGTGAGAATAAAATGTGAACCAAACAATATTATATAGGTACCTTAGAAATAGTGTTAGGAGTTTTATGCTAATAAAGTATATATTCATTTTGAATTTTCAATGCATTTCAAACCACAATTTGAAGTTACATTTTCCTTTTTTAAAAAAAATACCGTTATAAGATTTTATCAAATGCTGTATTTTGAAAAGTTCTAGTATAATTTTAAAAGGATAATATTCTTTTTTACTTATTTAATCTTTATTAATATACTTAGTCACTTTTATGTAGCAGTTATTCTAAAAAATGAAATGTGTTTACATTTTTGAAATTCAGGTGAAAGTTGACTATAAGTAAGACAACTTGCAATGAAAATTATCCAAGTATTTAATTAATGATGCCGTTTTGTCAGGTAAAGCTGATATGTAAAAATAGCAGTTGATCAGACTCAATCTGAGATACGTTGATATCGAATGAGTAGAAACTGCTCAGAACTATTTGATATATAATACATAATAAATCTTCTGAATTATTAAGTATTCCTTACCAGTGAAACATCATCCAACATATTATACAGGGCATCTAATTTTATGAAATACATTCTTTCGTATACATGATAATGCAAAGACAAGAAAATATTGTCAAAATGTTCGACTCTGAGATTTTGACAAATCTAAAATTTTATGATTTCTTTAAATCAAAAAAATATATTTCTGGATTTTCCGTGTGAAATTTCCTGAATTTTCGGTCTATGATGAAATTGATAAATCGGTTTAACCACTTAAGTGTAGATCTGTATCAAATATGTCAAAGGATGACTGTTTGTATGTCTGCATTTTTGAGTGCATTAAAATATGATCACTCAAAATCACTGTGACTTAAATAAATGAAATTTGGCTCGTGATTTTGTTACTAATATTATTGCTTGTTATCAAATTTTGGTTTCAATCGGTCGAAAATTATATGTCCAAAATATTTTTGCAGTTTACCATATTTTATTAAGAAGTACAATATTCCCATGGGGGAGTTAGAAAATACAAATCTGAGCATTAGGGCACTTTTCAACTTAGCTTAAAGTTCACAATTTAATTACGAAGGCGATTACTTTTATAAGAAAATATGCTTATACGTTTAAAGGAGAACACTCCTGATTTTAATATCTAATATGAAGTCAGCATGTACATAGTTTTAGAAAATTGTGCGTCGGCGTTTTGGCATAGTGGTAGAGCGTCTCCTCTGCGATTCGTGAGTCCTGGGTTCGTGTCTCGGTTAGGGCGTGGTTGTTTTTCCTCTATTCTATCTGTTAGATGTGTGAATGAGCCCTCCTTTAAAAAAGAGTTGTGAAAGCGGATGTGTGATGCGTAAATGGTAAAATCATATACTTTTGGCCCTAGTTTTTGCTACTAAAACAAGAGACGCACCCTATCGGCTTCTTTGCATTCTTTGTAACAGTGGGCTTGTCCAGTGGCAAGTGCTATAAGTAACAACTGCAACAGAGAAATTGTGCTTTCTAGCATGTGAAAGACAATGTTCTGTTTCCCTTACAGACCTGCTTGGGAACTAATGAGTGCATTGACAAAAGCTAAAATCGGTGTGCTGAGCGATTTTAATCAAGATGGTATGTTCGTACATAATGCCAAATTGACTATCTTAGAGTAATTTTTCTGAGACACATTGTATTAAGTTTGATTGAAATGAAAGAGCGTTCAATTTTTTTGTCATTATTTCTGCTTTGCAATGAAGATAATTGGTTTTGAATCCAGTTTTAGAATTCTGAAATCTACAACGCACTCTAAAGCTTTTTTTATTTTATTTCATTTCATTGTAATCCATGGAAAAAGTAGCGACATTTTTTTCTTTGTAAAATAGTAAATAAAATCATATTATATTGCTCGTTTAAAGTTATATCCAAAATTTATATAAATTGATTTGAAAATCCTATAAAAAATTCTTAGCAGTTCGAAGCCCTGACCACCACTCCAGCTCTGATACGCTTATGCAGGTCAAGGTCGTATCAATATTTAATTATAATTTTTTTTTGTGAATGTAAAATAGCGTTTTTCTCTGTAAAGATATCAATATAGATAAACTTCAAAAGCGAAACTCCATCCAAATATAAAGTTAGATCCAAATCATTAGAGTTGTTTCCGAGAAACCCGAAATATATACATTTATATAATATGTAATATACAGGGATAACTCGCTTAAAGTTATCAGATATTAATGTTTGAATGCTTTATTTTCTTTTAGATGATATCTTATGTATCTGACTTGTAACATACAGCTGATTTCATTAACAACTTATAAATCATTTTAATTTTAATCATCTGTTAACACGAATGCTCACATTTTAACATTAATTCATTAGTGCAGCAATAAGAATTTTTAAAATCCTTTTGTAACTTCATATTCTTAATATTTACAAAAGAATTTTTTTTTTGAAGGGGAGGAAGATTAACTGCAAAGAACTACCATTCTTATATTTTTCTGGTTTTTGCGTATTAAACCATTATGTCCTGTTTAATTTAGCCATTAATTAATCACTAAATAAATTCGCCGAATTTGTAAGTTTCGACCTTTTCTATGTTCTCCAACTATATATGGTGAAGCCAAAATTAAGAAGTGACGTGCGTTTTATACACAAGTGACTATTTTTTGCTAACTATGGATTCAATATACGAGGAAGATTGATTTTTTTCTGATAATCAAAACTGCATAGCATTCACATGTTAAAAGTTTACTGGAATTGTAATGTGACGATTTATCTTATGCAGTGGGAATTCAGATTTAAATTCATTGGTTCATTTGACGTATATTAAGCGAGAGCGCAATTACTTTATTGATAATAAAACATGCAAAAGATGAATGTATATCTCATAAATTTGAGAGTTCCAAATATCAGAAACTAAAATACCAGAACGCTTGCTTATGTTCAGAGCATAATTTGTTGAAAATTTCCTTCAGCGTGACAAAAGCTTCGCCAAATAGGCGATTTCTTCTTTAAAAAAGACAGCCTCTACCACAGCAAAAACAGTTTCCATTGGGATGAGTATATCTCCGAGTTCGTCTTACCTTGCTGCTTTATGAATGCAATTTCTCCGCTTTTCCCCACTTGTCCGCAGTCTCATTTCGGACATGAAATGTCATTAGTTCATACCCCCTCTCCTTTATTGGTGGGAGGGTGGTCCGGAAATCGATGTTCACGTGACTACTGTGAGTAGTTTTCGTTGTTAGAACTCGATGTTCGACGTGGTGAAGCACATTTCGGATGGGGAAAGCCCCGGCACTTTCAGCAATTAACCTGACTCTTCACCAAATTCCCCGTACCACTCTGACGGGTAATTATAATTACCACCAAATTCCAAGAATCGGGAACTTCTTGGATTCTATAGTCTTTAACCTGTAGTGAATTTTGGATAGGTATGCAGTAATATGAGATGTTTAAATTCTGAGAAATTAAAGAGGTGGAAAGCTTTCGTGGTTTATAGGTTTAGTTGTGCTAAAGTTCGCTGTCTTGTCTTGGTGAAATTTGCTGGAGGCTTGCGGTTCGCTACGATATCTTCATTAACTTAAAATGTTTTGGAGCTAATATTTTGATGGCAGGAGAGAGAAAATGATTTTTGCTGGTTTCCAATACGTTAAAAGTTTTCTAGGAAATTTTGTATCAGTTTGGTACGTAAATGGAAAAGATTGGGAGTGTCTCGTTTAGTAAAGCCTCATCATGTTGATTAATTACTATTTTTGATGTATTTTGTGATTAAAATGGATACTACATGGTTAATGAATAGCAAAAATATTTTTTATACATCTGGTCAAAACTATGTATCAGTTACGTGATTGATCTTGATTTTCTTTTAATTTTTGAGAATAAATTTCCAAGCTACAGCGATGTTGAAATAAAGATCTAAATACTGGTAAATTCTTAAGCATATTTTAAAGATTTTAATTATTATTGAAATCTTTCCAAGCATATTCAGAATAATTTTGCTCGGTTCAAAGATGCATCATCTCACTTTCCAAGTATTTTCAGCTTCATGTTTTTTTAATTAACTATCATAACCCTTAAGAAAACATGTTTTTTAAATTCATCAATGGAGTAATTTCATATGAAATCTCATTCACATATTTGAGTCATACACGTGCCATTTAAATCTATCCAAACATATTCAGGAAAATTTTGTCTAATTCAAAGATGTCCTGTTTAACTGTCCGAGAATTTTCACTTTCAAATGTTTTTTAATTAATTATCACATCTCTTCAATAAACTTTTTTAAAGTTATCAATAAAATAACTTCATATGAAATCTCAATCACGTATTAGAGGCATTACATGTACCATCTAAATATTTCCAAATATATTCGGGATAATTTTGCCTAATTCAAAGGTGCATTTTTTCTTTTCCAAATATTGTCAGTATCACATGATTTTAATTAATTATCATATTCTTTCAGTCAAGTTTTTTGAATCATCAAAAGGTTAATTTCATATGACATCTCAATCAAGAATGACAGTCATTATGCTTGCTATCTAAATTCTTCCAAACCTATTCAAGATAATTTTTTTTTCAAATTTAAAGATGCGTTTTAACACTTTTTAAGCATTTACATCTTCAAATGTTTTTTAAAGAATTAATTACCATATTTCATCTGTAAACTTTTTCAAAAAAGACACCGATGTTGTAATTTCATATAACATCTCAATCACGTATTTGAGTCATTACTTGTGCCGTCAAAATCTTTCCAAACATATTAAGGATAATTTTGTCTAATTCCAAGTTGCATTTTTTCACTTTCCAATTACAGTCAGCTTTACGTGCTTTTTTAAAATTAATTATCATATGCCTTCAGTAAATGTTTTTTTAAAAATCACCCACAGAGTGATTTCATATAGCATGCCAATCGCGTATTTGAGCCATTACGCGTGCCATCTGTTCATGGACTATTTAAAACTATACTGCTACATAATTTGTGGTCAAAAAATGCAAGATCTGCATTGATATCAAAACTAAATGAATACTGCTTTAAATATAATTTCGCACCATTGTGGTTGCATTTATATTTATAACTCTACAAGTATTTCTACTGACGCAACAATTACTTTATAGCTCTACGATGAACAAAAGCAGAGCATCGCTGTTGCCAAATGAATGTCTATAAATTACATACTTCACTAAATAAACCTTCTTTTTTCCGATCGCCGTGGCATCATCTATTTGATGAAGTAGAGGTCGCAAATACTTTTCCGTGTTCTTTTGTATTAGCAGAATTACATGGGCATTGCGAGAAAGCTTAGAAGCAATAATAAACATGGACCTCTTTGCTCAGAGCTTAAGTATCGTAATAATTTCTGATACGATAAAAGATGATATTTCCCTGTCTTTTATACATTCTGCGCTAAGTACTTTTAGCAGTAAACCTTCCGTTGGGTGATAGATGATGCAATACAATGAGCGCATTTCTTTCCATTTGAGGTGCTTCCTTGGAAAGGATGGATTTAAAGGGAAGGTAGATACAATTAGGCTGTCTCGCAATTTACTTAAATAAAGGTATTAAATTTTGTGTTAATGTGCATGCTATATTATTTATACTATAAGAACTTTTAAAATAATTCCTTTAAACTACTCAATGATTTTTAAAAAAATTAAGAATTCTATATTTTTAAATTAAAATACATCATAATATATTTAAAAAAATTGAATTTTTCACTTAATTTTACATAAAAGTGCAAGGTGATAATAATTAAAGTTCCACTTTGAAATATCCATAAAAGAAAAACTATTAGACCCAATGCTATCAAACTTGATTGTAATTTAAAGGATGTCATGGGGATTTCTTTACTGTCAAAAAAGAAGTACAAGAACTCACCACCAGGTGTGAAACGGCGTTGGATTCAACATTTTAAAGCAAAACTGGACATGAAGATATCGGTTTAAAATGTGTTTATTCGTTTATGGGGCTGTGGTGGTCTGATGGTAAATTCTCGGCTTCCAATCCTGAGGGCTTCAGGTTCAAGACCCGATTTTCACCAAAAACCATCGTGTAAGGGAGTCTGCTGCCAGTTAACTCTGTCAGGCCAAACGCCATCTAGCTGGTGTGTACAGGGGGTACCAGCTCAGGTGCCGTCCACGTCATCTGACCATGGTTCAAAATTATGAGGTCCGTCCAAAAATAATTCTACTAAAATAGCTTTACAATGGGACGTTAATGTAACTAAATCTAATCGTTTATGAAACTTGTTACAATATGTGTTGTTTCAAAAGCGCTGTTTTTGGTGATAATCAAACTATTTGCTGAACTGAAAAAAGAGATACACCAGCATGTGAGTAGCTTTCCACTTATTACATTAAGAGTTACTGTTGAGAATGCAGTAATGCAATTTAACGACCTTACATAAAATAGTCAGCGCTGTGTTGAACATGATTTGTAACAAGGTTCAGAAGGGATTAAATACATTTTAACCTGATGTATTTAATCCCTATTTCACTTAATCACACTTGGCTTAACATTATTGCATACAGCGCCATTTATCCAATGGTTTTAAGTTTTTAAACCGATTTTTTTTGGCCGAAAATAATATTACCATGACCATAACGTTTGGTCCAGTAATTTTTCTTTTATGACCATTTCAAAGTGGAACTTGAATTATAACCACCCTGTATTTTAGAAACAAATCTGAGTAGTGTATTAATTTTTATATTTCATTTAAAGATTAATTTTTACAGAAAATATTTTTATGGAAACATATACAGAGTTTCTTTTTGAATATTACTTTTTTCATAATAATAATTGATTATCTAAAAGGAGCTGAAACTAAAATATAAGTTTATATTTATTTTAATGCTTAATAAGAAGCCTTATAGCTTATTATATATAATTTTCCGAAATATTAACTCACTTAAGGCATTAAAAATCCATATCTAAAAAAGGATGGGTTTAAGTGAAGTTATTAAAGCTATACTCATTTCTCTGATCCCATTAATTATTCAGTTTATTTCACTGTTTTGATATTATTTTATTTGTATACTATTGGCCTAAAGTTTTGGAGGAAGTATCGAGATGTTTAGTTTTAATCAAACATTTTATGTCCGAAATTATTTGACTGTTGAATATGAACAATTATAACTAATCTTATATTATTTTCTCAAATATTACGACATCTGAATCATTTAAAAATTTCAAATAAAAAAGTATGGTTTTAAGTGTAATTATGAAAAATATATCCAGTCTTTTGAGCCCCTTAAATATAAATTTTAATTCCCTGATTTGAAATTATTTTATTTGCATAATGTTGACCTGTAGTTTTGGCGGAAATATTGCTATGTTGAATTAAATCTTCTATGTCTAGATTTATCTTACTCTAGATGGGAATTCTTACTACTAATTATATTTTATTTTTTCTATCAGTTTTGTTTATCACGTACACAAACTTTTTAACAGGAGTCAAATTCATAACATCAAAAGTGCAATTGAAAATCTGACCGTCTGATTATTCCATTTCAAATTGCAAACTGTGTTTTGTGATAATGTGATTTCACTTTCGGATTCCTGCTATAAATTGTGAAAATAATTAGCAAAATCTTTTTTCCTCAACTTTCAACAGCGGAAGAAATTCACGTAATTAAGTATTTGATGAATATAAGGAAAACAGCCTGAATTGCTTTAAAATTTCTTGATGGAAAAGAAATTTAAACAATTGCCAAATTCAGAGGATAATTGACAGTTGAATATTTATCGTTTAAAAGAAAAATTTTGAAATTTTAAAATCCTGTGAAAGACACTTTTGTTCAATAACAGCTTCAGTAACTATTATGGAAAATGTCAACATTTTGCCTATTTTTAATTATTTAATTTTTTAAAAAGTAAAGAAATCATTTGGAAGTATGCATTCCAACGTATTTCGTTTAAATTTAGCAATTGTGTAACTTTATCTACAAGTTGGTTATAATTGAATTTCCGTATAAACAACATCATACAACGCCATTACAGCGAAATTTGGATATACGCTTGACACGAGATACACTCACATAATTTCGAGAAAAAAGGGTCCGAAATGTCCACCAGAGGGGATAGTTTTCGAGAAACATTAAACTTAATAAACGACGGAAACGGAATATTCGAAAAAATTAACAATTCAGAACAAGAACTATGCGAATTTAAAATGTAAACGGGAAAAGCTGCAAATTCTAGTGGAAAAAATGTTGAGTTTTGCATATTTGAGGAAAAGTCAAAGCTTTATACAAATCAAGCTAGGGAAGAAACGTTTGTAATCATGCTTTACTTGAGGTTTTTCAGCTATAATGATGACAGTATATTGTTGCGAATTTGAATGAGTTAAAGAAATCCATAACGCTTCATGTGCAAAGCATCTCAACTGATCAGTTATGATCTGCTGCTGATCATACTGTTAACCGACTTGAAATTTTGCTGGTGAATAAGGGTTTTGACATGTTGAAACTTTTCCTGCATCATCCTAGACACAACTGCTCCTCTTGTGCAATTTCATCCTAATTTGTTCTTGTTTCAACAAACTGAACTGATTTTCCCTTAAACATTTTTTCCTTACCTTCTTAACTTAATGTGCTTCGATGATAAGATGATCAGAAACTAGTCAATAAATGTTAATATTATTTCTTTATTCCCTTTTGTTCGTTTATTCTGTGAATATTAATGTTTTCCGGAAAATGCGCCTTATGGCATACATTTTGGAGTTTCTATTTTAATTCCATGAGCGCATCTAGGTAGCAAATTTCATTGCAATCCGTTCACCCGTTTGCGTTGTATGATGCTGTTTATAGGACAAATTTAATTGTAAGCACTCTGTAATTTATTTTATGAAATAATGCGCTATGGGTATTACTTTAAATTTTTGATAATTTTATTACTACACAAAACAAGGCCAACAAGTTTTAAGCATATATTGTGTAACAATTCGAGACGTCATTAAAGAACATGAGCAGGTGTAATTTGAAATGCGCATTCAATTAACTAACAAACTCTCCCATCCAGAATCTGCCAAAATCCCATTAAAGCTGGCTGCGAGAATTCGACGGCAGTCATTTTAAGATCTAAAACCATTTGCTCGTTTATTCCGAGATAAATTAAATATGACGGGAAATAGGATTTGATTTAGATTTTAAACGTATTGTTAACAATTATAATAAATCATATATCAGTTCAATAAAAGGATATGAATCATTTATATGAAATATCTTGCATAGCGTGACTGAAATAGCACTTGTTATGCTCAGTTTGTAATTTAGCAAAGTACTAAGTTATTGATAGGAATATCAAAGTTTACAAATGGATGACTTTGAATTTCTAAACCCTTAATGATATAATGGAAGTTTGTTATCCAATCGAATCTTTTTACTATTTACTAATCTTTTTACTGAAGACATGGAATATAACAAATTCATCAACTTCAACTTTTGAAATTAATGAATATTATTTTTACATCTGTTGTACTATTTTACAATTGTGACTACATTTTAATAATCAAAAATCAGAGAAATAAAATTAATAATCACTTTGATCACATAATATAATTTCAATAATAAAGTTTATTGCTATTACTTTTTCGTATATGAAGTATAGAAAAAGTACTCTAAAAGTTATAAAAAATTGACTAACGTTTTCACTCTCAATGAGTCTAAAAAACTTATTTTTGTCATTATGTCTTTGTTTTTCTGTGAGCACGAAAATTTAAAAACACTCTGAGCTGGACGGATAAAATTTGATATGTGTATAGTAAAAATTTTGGTCCTTTATCAAATTTTAATCGAAATACATTGTTAAAAATCTTACTGTCTGGTTATTTAACTACATTTTTACTCAATAACTGAAAAAAAAATTAAAACAACTAAATAGATATTTGGTACAATTTTTTAAAGATCTATAATTTACATTAGTATCAAATTTGGAACTAAACTTATCCATCTGATTCTGATTTCGCTAGAATGTGAACTCAATGATTTAAATCAACGAAATTAGATAAGACGCCCTACGATTTCAACGATAGTTTTGTATCAAATTCTGGTTTTAGTTGGTATGTAATATCGTGTCCAAAATACGTATCAACACGATATACAAAATAAAAATCTAGAATCATGTCAAACATCTATATTTTTAAAAACTGCTCTACAATGTCTTCTTACAAGACATTCGCAGAGGATGGTATTGTAGAAGAAGGCATCTGAACTTGGGTGTATGTCATGTCACTGACTCTTTTGCGAGCCAGAATTCACACCGATAAATAATACTGAATGAGCACTGCAGCAACACTGGCTACACTAGCTACAGCAACACTTGCGGGAAATGTGATTGAGTTCTAAGGGTCATCACCTGCCACGGTATAACCCTTCCTTAAGGAAGTACTTCCCGTCATAAATGGGAGGAGCCAGACCCCAACTTTTTGTGTACCTTCAAGGGTGGCGAGAACTAACTATCATGCCGGAAGAATCTCATCCTCTTTTTGAGGTGCCCCTCAAGGAGATGGGAATATTATCCCCATCCAGAAAGTTTAGGAAAGAGTTGTTATTTTAAAATTCACACAGCTTGTTATTTTGTAAAAGTAAAGGGCGAAAACCTAACTCTGAAAAGAAGGTTGTTTAAGTTTTCATAAAAAATTTTAATGAAATAAAAATTGGATGTCTCTTCTCTAAAATCATATTTAAAGGTCTTTATTTGTTAGTTAACTAATAAAATTAATTAAATGAGATAAAATTTATTCAATAAGATAAGGAATTTCTTATCTTAAAATCAATACATAATAGTATAGTATGTATTATCATATTATTAACCGGACAAAGACGTCAGGAATTAATATTTACACTCCTTTGACCATCAGCGTCATATTATGGTTCATAATTCTTTATTTTTTATTTAGTTAGTGGGAGTGTTTTGATGTCTCTAAAAATGCTGAAATATTATTTAAATTTAGTGACAATTTTAGTTAAAAAACGATTAAACTGATAAAAAAATATGAGTTCTTAATTTATAAGCATAAAGTTCGTGTACCATCAGATTTATAAGTTAATGTATATGCTATAATATGTATACAATTTCAAATTCGGCTATTTATTGCTACCATGCAGACTAAATAAATCTGAGCTAACCAACTTTATTTGCTATCGATATTTATATATACAACATAAATAATTACAAATAGTGGTAAGTATAAAACACAAAATATAAAAAACACGATTTCGTTACAAAATATTGGTAAGAATGTTTATAATTAAAAGTAGTATTAAGGATGTTGTGCTGCCATAAATGCTTAAATATTTTGGGATAACAAACGATCTATTTCATTATTCACACATTTACAAGTCACTCCATTCATTGTCAAAAAACAAATATCAAAAAATGAAATATATTTCATTTTTTGATATTTATATATTTATAGAAAGTATTATATATATATATATATATATATATATAATAGAAAGTATACTTATACATTTTTGATATTTATATTTTTAAAGAAAGAACAAAAGCAAAAAAAAAAAAAATTCAAAATAAAGTTTTTCTTTCTTTTTTTGATGCGGCTATTAGTTTCATATTGCATTTTGCTTTCGGTAATAAGATGGTCTAGCTTGGATAGTACCGGTCTTGTGCTATAAAAAGACAATCAAACAAGCAATACATAAGATTGGCCTTAATTTTGTCTTATTTATCTTTTATTTATTTTTTTCAAAGAACTTTTCATGAAAAATATTTTTAAGGTTATTCTTTTATAATTTTTATGTAACATTTTTTTCTGTCGAAAAACAACTTTTTTAAAATAACGTATATTATATAAAAATTATCCTTACGGACCTGAAAGCTTTATCATTACTATATTTTCATACTTTACCTAAATATTATTCTCCCATCTTTAGAATATCTAAGTATTACATTTAAAGAGAGAGTAGAGATAGAGCATATTCGAAAAATATTTCATATTGAGCCCAAGTATTATGTCGAAATTCTTTGTTTTATACATTCCCAGAAACATGCACAAACAAAAGCAAACATGAAATAAATTAATGAATTGCAATTTATTGGTTAAACTTTACAGGATGAAAGGGAAATAAATTATAATACTTTTATTCATGTACTCTCCGGTCCTTTTAGCGCAAGAAAAATAACCCACATAATCATAATAAACTACCAAATGCATCATTAAAAATAAATGGATCCAATTAATAATCTTACCATGTCTGGATTCTGAGAAAATATCCTCTCAAGTAATCCCTGACCACTTGCCGTGCAATGACCCACACCTCCTATATCCTCCGATGCCGTCCGTCAATCATAAAATATGCATCGTTTGATCACCCCCAAAGCCTTGCAATTGGGAGTCCACCCCACGAGCCCCGCACCTGTAGATCAACCCCAGGGAAATCGAGCACGTGCGGGAGATGGCCGCTATGAAAAATATTCGTCTGCATTCATCGGATATAATATCGTCCATCACTCTGGACATACAAGAGAAGAAGGTTCCATACCAGTTAAGAATGCTGGAGATTATAGAACCGTTAGAACCATTATTTCATAGCGGTGGAGTATTGTTAAGAATAGGTGGGAAATAATGCCTTTCACTTATGAGCATGTTGTGCTTGCTTACTCTAAAAGAAACTTTCATCTTTGGTCATTGTAATCTGCAGTATTTGATGAGCAGGTATCAATTGTTGCAAGTCTTTTATTAATCTACATTACAAAAAGGGCCGTTTCTCTGACTTCTAGAGTAGAAAAAAGTATCATCTTCAGCATCTTTTTTCCTTGTATGCAAAATATACAAACATAGAATAATGTTGTAATTGACAAAGTTTTTGTAGTGAGATTTTGATAAATATACAAGTTTTTCCTCAGATTCCAAGAAATTATTTATGAAATCACATGTGTCTTTTTATGGACAGAATAATTCAGAAATGGAATGAACTAGATAAAGAGGATTTTGAATGTTGTCCTTTAATTGAAATTATAAGCCTGTATTCAATTTTGGACAGAATGGAGGACAGTTTATTCTGTCTGCCTATCTACAGAAAAGTGCACTAAGCATGGTAGTTGAAATTTGTGTATAGTCTTGTCAAAAGGAATGTACTTCAGTTTAAAATATTTTTGATCTACCATTGGCTTGAAACTTTTGTCAATATACTTTTGCCTAATTCAATTCAATCAATTTTAAGAGTTAAATGACTAAGAAAAAATGTTAAAGCTGATTAGAAGGATGAATTTTTAATAAGAATCCTCATGCAAAAAAATTCCAAAATGTCTCACATTTTGCATCAAAGTGTCAAAAGAAAATGTATTTTCCAACATGCATGCTCGCTGCCTGTACTACGAAAGTCAGCGTAAAGTTTGCAAAAATTGTACAAATATGTAAATATAAGTTAGAGGGTTAGTATCAACAATTTATTACTTACATCTAATACAATTTCTTAGTTTTCTAGCAACGATGAAGCGACATTAAAAAAAAGGTATTAACACATCATCTCCCATTCTTTGTGTCAGCTATGGCAAAGAATAGTAGATTTTTTTGTCACTTTTTCCTGCCAAATATATAAGCAAATAAAAAAATGAGACTATAACACTACTTTCCTTTAACTTCCTAATGATCTTTTGTATCTTACTGGAACTGAATACCCAATTTACCTTGAATTTTTGCTTCTGCTAGAGGTTCTGTTTGAAATTTTTATTTTAGGGGCTTTTTTACAGCAACAGAGATGCATGCACAAATCTTGAAAAACATTTTTTTCCATAGCTGTGAATGTTGAAAAAAATGGTGCCAAAATTCTAGGATTAGTTTCGATTGCGAAAGACAAGAACTTTTTAAAAATTTAAAATATTAGTGGGTAATTTGTAGTTTACTAAACATGATTAATAAGATTCGGAATTCGTATCAAAATAGAAAATTAGTAATTTTCTCAAGGCAAATTTATTGACTCAAACAACATAAAATATTATTTTTTTATGTCCTTAAAAGAAGTTTTCTTCAATGGAGGGTGTATCATTCTCTATCGATTTGGAATTACGTTATTGTGAAACTATTAGATTGAGCGCCCAATATATATGTAATCAGGAATGAATCTGATTCCACCTAATGCCATGAGCAAGAATGCGGTAAAAAAAGATTCCTATTCCTCTCAATACTAGACCATTTGGGAATCAGGAAGCAAATTGAGACCTTCGTCCAAGACCATTTTAAGAGGCATAAGCACCACGCATAATGTCGAAGATAAGCCTCCAATGCCAGACCACCCCAATGTAATGTCATCTGGTGTGTGTAAGCTGCAGAGTATCTATTCATCTACTCCATTCAGGACTACGCCACAAACAAACTGACCATTCAATTATTTTCCATTTGAAATATGTCATATTATATTTAGAAATTCATTATAGTATTCACTCATTTCAATAACAATTAAACAAATTTTCTCTTAATATTTGCATTTTGAATACAGATTCATTATGACATTATTTTATCAACAAAAAAAAACACCCAATGAAACAATAATAAATCTCTATCGGTTTAAAAATAAGTTATAGAGTCACTGTTAGAGTCGGCACCCAATATATATAAGGAGATTTCAGCTGGGCTTAAAATGCAAGCATTTCTGAAACTGGGTGCACCATTTAATTACATTGCAAGGGAAACTTAACAGTAAAGATAAGATCGGTCTGACTAAATAAGAGAAAAACCGTAGAATCAGTATATATCGTTTATTCATAATAACAGACTGTTAAAAAAGATTTTACTTATAAAGTTTGCTATCAACCATCGACGTTATTCTCGAAGAAATGGTTATTAGCAATTATAGTCTGCTGTTATCCAACTGCATCTTAAATTGTCTAAATAATAATCTCTCTGATAGAATTATCCAAATTATCGAGACAGAAACGTTATGGTGTAAGATTTTAAAACATAGGCAATAAGCAAGAACAATGCGTTTAATAGAGAGCAAATATTCCCTTCGGGCGACAACTCTGAACGAAAGCAATCACCAATTTGCTATATTGCCCCATTCACAAAACCCTGGACATATATCAGGAACTTCTCGCAATTATCTCTAAAAATTCCTTTTACTCAAAACCACCTAGCAATTACCACAGTTTGCAAATAAAATCAAACCAACGACACTTCTAAACACCTACCAGCAGTCATTACAGCTCCTTTTAACAACCCCGCCAAAGTACTCCCATCCAACAAGCTACGCATAATCCCAATCGCTTAAAGCTGCATAAAATAATACTTAAAGAGCATTTATACGGCAGCCCGAAGCCAAGGTGGACAGCGATTCCGACAGCGGGTGACACGCCCAGAAGAGCAGCAGAGGCATGGAGTAGTGTCGCGCAATCATCTATTTATTAATTATTCGCGTCCTGGAGCGCTTTTGCATTTGCCTGATGACTATCTTCCTGATGACGGCGTTACCAGAAGGGAAGGTTAAGTTATGGCTCCCGTTTTCATTTTGAGGATGGCACGTGATTTCTTGATAAGGGCTGGATTGTGGGACATTGTGATGGATTAGAGAGGGTTTTTTTATGGAGGATTGCTCTGTTTTTTGGTAACATTAGAGATAATTCAAGGAAAAATGGATTGGTGCATAATTACGAATGTATTTAGGTATGAATAATGCAGCTTACAGTATTTGAAGTAATTTTTATAACATGTATAATATTATTCTTTAGATTGCATCTGTCTAAATTTACAGGGATTATCTTAGGATGGATGTTTTAATGAAGGTATAGAAAAGTGCTTTTCGCTCCATTTCAAGCAATTGGAAAGCAGCAATTAAAGAAAATTTAGATCGCTTGGTAATCATCGTATTTTTTAAAGAATCATTGGGGTTATCCATCTTATATGCTACTAGAAATGATTCAATTTATTTCGTTTGTATAGTGTCCCGATTTGAAGGGAACATAAAATTATTTTGAGATATTCTGTTATGCGATCAGATGACCGATGCAAAACCTTAGTTGGTGTCATTCTGTTTCTCTGATTCACATTAAATGAGAATAATGCGCTTGACTCTCGATGTCTGCTTAGATATAACCAAAGGTTGAAGCATGAAATGGATTATTGATTAATTTGTGTATGAACTTGGAACCTCATTTACAATTCATCACCATACTCTAACTTTTATATGAATGATGGACACGGGTTTATAATATTTTAATGGTTTCTTTCTTATGATAATTGGGTGTTGTAATTCTCCAGTCATCCTACATACCGAGACCAGGATAAATAATTTTCTTAAAGAAATAGTGGGATTTTAAGTCTAAAAGACTAGCCAGCAATCCCTAAATAATATAACATATACATTACGCTGTAAATTAGTTGTTCATTGCATATACATTGCGCTAAATAAGTTAGAATGTTCTAGTATGGAATTTATTTTGCATGTAATAAAAAAATTGGAAACAAGCTATTCCCAAACTTTTTAGCTTCTGAGATCTTAATTTCAACAGCAGTTTCACTGGAATATCTCTGAAATAAATTTTGTTGAATTTTACTACTCTAAAATAAATTTCGAAACATTAAATAATTAATATCAAAATACTTTCAAAATTACTTAGGTCTTTACAATATTATTCAAAAGGTAATGATAAAAAAAAAATCTAAATTTTGAAATATTTTCTTTTTAAAAAGTGAAAAATATCTAGAGACAAGATAAAACATTCTGCAATGTAAAAATTCTTCAAAGGTAATTCATACTCTAGTTAAATAAATTCAAAAATCGCATGTTGGAAGTTTCAAAATCAAAAACAATAATTACATGAAATTGCAGCCAACATCCTGCATAGGGGTAGCGCTTCTTCCCCGTGATCTGGCCAACCCGAGTTCGAGTCCCTGTTCGAACATGGTTGTTCTATCTGTGAGTTGAGTGAATGTGAACCCCTGGAAAAAGTTGTGAAAGCGAAGGTAATGCATGAAGAAGCTTAGTCGTACTCTTGACCCTAGTTGGCTCTACTGAAAAAAAAAAAAAAAAAAAAAAAAGAAACGTCTACTTGGCTTAAATAGCTGACAGACAACTGTTACCAGATTTGTAAAGTGCCATAATTCAGAACAATATGAAATTGCTAAATGTTACGCAAAATAATTTTTATAATAGATTTTCCTTTGATGCCATTAGTAAAAAAACTACGGTATCATTCGTTTGTGATTATGAAATTTATTTCAGTTATCAATGGAATAAACTTGCGGTAAATATACTTTCTGGTACAAATAAACATGCTGGTAATTTACTCGAATCAATCAATTAATTCATTAGAATTACTATTGGTACAAATAGATTTTAAAATAGGATCTATTATATGATGTGCCGAAAAAATTATTTCATTTTTATTTTTAAAAAATAAATGCAATAGATTAAAGTCAAATATACTATTTTTTCAAAAAAAATTAAGACAACTCTAAAAATTTTGAAAAAAAAAAAGGTAGCGAAAAAATATTTTTTATATTAAGAACAGATATACAATAAATATGTTTATATACTAACAAATAAATATAAATATTATGCAAACAAAATATATATGTTATGATATTTTAATATCTAATTTAAATTCAAATTAATTTCTAATCTTTTATCTTAATTTATCCCATAGTAACTTAATTCTAAAAATATTCCCTTATTTCATTACCCTATTCCACTTTATCTATTTAATTAATTCAAGAAATGCATTGTAAAAATGTTTAGTCAGCGAATCCCAAGTTGCGAAGGATTGATAAAAATTGCTAACCTAAACTAATAGTTTTTTTAAAAAGATCCCTGTGTTTCCCCTGCTTTGAGACTCACACGTGCTGAAATCCCTGTAAGAAACTTTATAGTCTATAAGCACTGCACTATAAGATTTTCCCTATCAGAATATAGTGTATAAGATCAGGGTTAAAATAATCAAGAGCTTTCCCTCATTCCTCTGTCTGCCGTTCTGCGTTGTGCGTGTGCTCGTCGCTCCCTACTTGTACATAAGCATGCCTGCTTCTTTGTAATGAAATAAAACATCAGAAGTCTTTTCAATATTTTCGAACCTGCCATATTTTTCGAAAATTTTAAATCTTTTTACACACACACACATATATAAGTTAAAAAATTCAGTTCATTACATTAAGACATGTTCAGAATTTTCAAGAATAAAATTTAAATAAAAAATGATTGAGTCCCTTAGTCTTTTAAATGGTCAGATATGAAGTTTGGTAAATACTCCAGGATTACAGTATATAAGTAAACGAAAATTCTGTTGTTATGACTTATCCAACCTGGTTGACAGTAATATCAAACCAGGTCCATGATCGCTAACACCTTCAAACAATTTAACACTGCCTCAGGACTCTAGAACAGTTGGCCTTTATTGAAACTGATGCATTTCAAAATGTGGGCAGGAGCTGCTTGAGTCGCAGTGCATTTTGGACTCATGGGATAAACTTTGTGGCCCATCACATGACATTGTACAAGAGAGTATCCACTTCGAAATCTAGCGAGAGTTGTCTGATTACGGCTGTTACCATCCTCAACTAAAACAGGTCGAAAATTCTTTATTAAATTAATAAAATAATAAAAGGTAGTTGCAATTTATAAACAATGAATCAAAACTAAAACTTTTTCACCAAAGACTTTGATAAGAATTTTCTGGTTTGTGTCTAAAAAAATGCATAGTGCATCGTAGGGTTGTATCTTGGTTATTAAGGTACAAGGGTGTTCAATTTTTGATTGTACTTATATTCATTATTAATCTCTAATTGAAATATATACTTGTTGTAAGACATAATATGATAAGGTTAATTTACTTTCTTATCGCAATAAAGTTTGAAGAGGTCCTTATTAGTAAAAGTTTCAAGTATATTTGGAATACAATTAATCATGAAATGTGACTACAAACTCTATGAAAACTACTACCAAAGCACGAAGTTAACGATTCCAGATAGTTAAAACGCATGTCCAATAAGTCGGTAGATATGTGCACTTAGTGAATAATGGCAAATTAAAATAAAGACATTCCATGTTTTAGACATTCAGAACATTCCCGAACTGTCTTCACGTGATTTTACTGTTTTATTCTGTTAGATACCGACTCATGTAGGAATTCTGAGTGATGAAGAGGTAAAGAAGGCTGCTAAATTGCCAAATATTCCAGCGATAACATCTTTTCCTTTAAGCAACTTAAATAAGAACCTTAAAAGGCTTCTTTATTCCAAATGACAATTTCAGTAGAATCTTGAAACTAACAATAAATTACATGCTCTTAAACTTCATATATAATAGTAGACTTTATTACCGAATCGAAAAGCAAAGTGTTAAACCGTTATTGGGCATACTAGATACACCCATCTCCACTTGTTGCTAGGTGAACAACAATCTCTATGTCCTCAGTGTGACTGTCCAATGTGTATCCAACAAATATTGTCAGAATGCCAAAGTTCAAAGATTAGCGTTTATTATTCTTTTAAATATCTAGCACTTCATTACCTTTCGTACTTGGTAAGACACCATATGCTCAAGTTTTTGCATTTTCAAAGTCTGTCAATTTTTATGCGCTCATTTAAACTTGTTTGTTTTGGGGTATTTTTGAGCACTATCGTTTTTTTACTATTGAACATTGTAATGATTTTAATCCTAGTTTGGCGCAGCAGAGTCAAAACCATGGTTTTTGCGCCAAAAATATCCAACAAATCCAAATCGGACATTCAGAATAAACCTTCACAGATGGCGTGCTCACGATGCCAAAGATAGATACAAGTTTCCAAATGATAATAAGAATTAAATAATCACCTCATCACTTTCCCTAATAAAGTAAGCATGCATTCTTGTTAACATTCTTCTCATCCAGGGTGATTCGAGAAACCCACGCAGAAAAACACCGCCGTAATTGAAGCTGTTTAAGTAAGTAACCGTCATTAAGTATTGCTTAATTGTGCTGTTACAAACGGATCGAGTCAGGGCACTAAGCATGACCATCACGTATGGGCCGCGCCCTTGTTTAATGGAATTATTAATATGGAGGGCTCTCTGCCCGGCGATAAGGGAATGGCTTCGATTGTCTTGGTCATGCAGCCACGCGTCGATAAAGGGTTGAGTTGTAAACAGATTCGATGATTTGTGATTGGAAGGTCGTTATAACAAGGTCGTGAAAGGCTGTGAATATTGGGTATGTAGAGAGAGAGAGAGAGAGCTAATTGAGATGGATATCTTTCAGTTTTGTAAGCCTTTGAAACGTAACACGAAATTATTATCATTCTAGGGAAGTTGATATATTTTTAAGGTTCTGTAACTTATCTTTATTTTTTTTCTTTGCTTTGAATTGTATAAAATTGCTTCAATAAAAATATAAGAAAAAATATTCTGTGAGGATAAGAATGAAAAGACTCCTTCTATGTGGTAGTAAAACATCATTCTTTCGAGAAAAAAAAAACGCCTTTATCTACTGCATTTACCAGTTCTTCTTGGCTGAGAATTCGATGTCAATGTGTGTTTTGGTCTTTACTTATCATAAAGATGGATGTGTGAAAGTGTGAGCATGTTCAGCGTGCTGGCACTTTACAAACTAGATCGTTTGTCCAAAGCTGCCAATCCTGCTACAAATATACTTTGGAACATCAAAATATACATTTTGAAATGACTTTTTAAAAATTTTAATTAAAAATTAAATGACATTTCAGTTTTTTTTTCTATGATAATTTTAGGTAGTATTATTATATAAAATTATTTTTTCATTATCTTAAAATTTTACAAAAAATATATATTTTTAAATAAGGTAATATAGTTACTATAAAATTCTTTAATTTAAATTAATTGTCTTGTAAAGATAGTTTAAAGTATATTTTAAAATTATATTTCCATTATTATGAATGAAACTCAAACCGTTTTTGTGGTTTCATCAAATATTTAATCGAGTTTGTGTTCTTTTATAAAGTTATAAAGTTCTTTTTTTCTTATATTTAATCAATTAAAAATTAGAGTAAGAACATTTTGAAATAAGAATATAAAGATAGATAATTTGAACGCATATTAAACGCATATATATATATATATATATACGAAAACTTTTTTTTAAAGAATACCATTGCTAAAAGACACTTTTCCGACACTTTCATCCGAATTAATATCGATATAAATAACAAAATGTGCAAAACCGTGAAGTGAAACTTTTATCCTTAACACAAATCATTATTAGCAAAGAAAGAAAACAAACGATATTTTATTTCAGTTCTGAAAAGAATCTGTAAGTTTTTAATATTTAAAATCCCATTAATATGGAGAAAAATGCAAATTTCGCATTATTTTAAATTAGATATCAGGATGGACATGAAATAGCAGAAAGCATTCATCTTTTTATGAATTTTTGGGCAGCTGTCGGGAAATAAGGGAAAATACACGCTAATAATGAACTAATTTGATAAGAAGCAGATTTTAAATACTTTGCATATGAATACTTAAACTTGAAGAAACCATTAGGATCAAATTATATAAAATGTTAAGATAAAAATTTTAGCGACTATCAATTCTGATGAACGAGGTGATCACTAAAGGTGAGTAGTTTAAGAATAAAAACCACATATTAATCACAATTAGTAACAGCAGTTTCGATGTAAAAACTTATTGTTGCTACATGAAATTCCAATCAAGAAAAAAAAATTGTAACTAGCTAATTCTCATCGCAGCTCAGTATAGCTTAAATATGTATAGAAAATTGATTAATGTATACAGAAGTAACATGCTTGAATATTGAAAAGCGGTAAATAATATACTCTTGTCATATCAGACTATAAATTTAACAGGGAATAATAATCCCTAGATAAAAGCGAAAACTTGTATACAACTAGTCCCCTTTTTCTTAAACATTTTTTTTATTACTTTTTAAAATTATTTCTCTTTGTTATTAGTGCAAAGAAAATGTTTATTTTTTCCTTTATTAGCGAATTTTTTTGTTGTTGATGACGATCTTTTCACATAAAAAATAATTTTCAGAGGAAAATAAACATTTTTAGAATATAAATAAAAACATGTATCAATTTATGCTAATTGAATGTATTTAAAAGCTAAAAATTGCCCATATTTTGGAAACGCACTTTTTTTTTTTTGCTTATTACGGAATACGCTCACAAAGTGAACAGAAGTTAATATTAAAAGTATAATAATATGTCTTCTATTAATTTATAAAATATAACCCCCCTTTATCGTTATTTTTCTCCGCATTGCATAATTCAGTCGTTTATAAAAATCGAACTATAATATTATTGTGGCATTTTTGCTTAGATGTTTGCTTAGACGAAATAATATTTTGGCATTTTTGCATTTCGGACTACAGAGGTTGTTGTACTAAAAAAAAAACAGCAAGGAGAGAGCTAACAAAGAAAGAAAGAAATTATAAAACTATCTTAACCCTACAGTACATCTCGTTGCGTATACATGTTTTTATTTCCATTTATAAGCTTTAACGACTGTTCTAAAAATCAACAACAAATGTTCAGAAATTCTTTTTTAAATACATTTTCATAAACATTTGTAGAAAGGACCTATATACGGCAACAACGAATTAGATTTAAACTTGAAACTTGAAAAAATACTAAGATGGCTGTTGTATAAATAGTAGTTCCATCATTAAAAATGTTATCAAAATATCTTTAGTATTATAAAAAAGGTCATTAATTTTTATTGCAGTGTTATTATGATTCGATTTGTGTCACCGAGATATTGCTTAACTCATAATGTATCCATGTTTTTTAAAAACAAATGAGCTAAATGATTAAAATTTTTTAAACACATTGTTCTGAAATTAGATGCAGATATTCAAAATGCATAGATTACTTTTGTAAAAAATAAAAAGGTTATGCATTCTAGGACTAAAATTGCTCCAATAAGATACATCTGTTTTTGTCAATTACTATGAAAATCCAATTCAGTTTTATACCTTTCCAAAATTAATTGTTTTGAATAATAAACTTCGTTTTCTGAAATATAAAATCGAATCACAATAGAAATAGCTGATTCCTTATTGTATAACCAAATAAATCATTTCTATGTTTCTAAAAATGACCTTATTTTAAATTTTTGAAGCTATATTTTTAAATATTTTGTGAACCATACTCTGCTTTTTTATATTAATTTTTCGCTTAGAATAATAAATATACTCGAAATACTCGCCATTTGCAAAGCCAAGCAATCGAGTTACACATACCTTGCATCATAAATATTACAATATTTTGAAAATTTTATTTGCAAAATCCAGGGCACTGTTCGTATCATCTTCTGGCTTATGACATCTGATACAGGCAAACAGAAAAAAAAAACCCCAAAGAAAGTGGAAAAAAAAGAAACTCAATGCAGATTCAAATATATATTTGCTTCAAGTCTATACTTTTCAATTCGGATCCGTTTTCCATGTTCGACATTTCAGAGTCCACGTGCCGTGAAGCGATGTGTACGTGCTGCCGACAAGAATAAGCTCGACTCACGACTTTTTTCAAAGAGATAGACAGGGGAGAAACAAGAGGAGAGAGAAAGGTTATGTTTTAAGTTTCTTTACATAGAAAAAAAAGAAAAGAAAAAGATATGAATAAATAAACAAATAAACAGAAACAGAATCCTGCAATTGTTCCGACTCAACACTTCTTTTCTTCACCTCTTCTTCAAGAAACACGACTCTGTAAGTAGGAGTACTTTTCAAACCCTGGCTGATATCTCTGTGCTTCAAATAAAGGAGAGATAGCGAGCGAAAGAGAGGGAGAGACAGGAAAAAAAAGAGGAGGAATCTCTCTCTCCGGGCACAGCAGAGAAAATAGAGAAAATGTAATCCCCTTGTTGCTCTTCCTATTCTGCATCCCTGACAACAGGTTGCCTGGGTAACTGTTTTCACCAGCCGCATCACAATAGGATGAGGATGCACATAGTTAAAGGGGTGGAGTACGAATAAAATTCGTACAAAATTTAGATCCGAATGAAAAGTTAAGAATTAATAGCTAATTAAATCATTATTTGTTAACATAAATTTGAGTGCAATTTTTTATATTTTTTAGGTATGTAAAATGTGAGAATGATATATTAGTACACTGTAAGCTAATAAAGCTAATTTCAAATAAAGCATCTTGCTAAGAGTGGGGGAACAACTTTAACCCTACAATGCATCCTATAGTCTTTTGAAAACATTTTTATTTCCATTTATAAGCTTCGAATAACTATTTCAAATGGCAACTATGAGTGTTTGGAAATAATTTTTTTGAGGAGTTTTGGTAAATATTTGCAGAAAGTATCAACATAGGGCAAAAGCGGAACTGGATATAAACTGGAAACAGAAAAATGCTAACAGGGCAATTATATAAATTGATCTTACATTAAAAATACTAGTAAAATATTTTTATTGTAGAATTGTTGTAATGTGATTTATGTCCCTGGGATGTTGTTTAATTTATAATGTTGATAATTGGCACGTTTTAAATTGTTTTCTCAAAATTTCAGCAAAAAGGAATAAACTAATTTTTAAAAAGATAATTTTCATAAAGGTATATGCAGATAAATTACGGAAAATTCATTTGTTTATATATTTGAATTTTTGAACTTTACACAATTCCATGTAACTTAGTGCATTCCAATGAATTAAAAAAAAAATCTGAAATTTCAGAGGATAAAACGTTTTTACGGCTCTCTGTGGGGTGAAATGGGTGTTTGAAAAAGTTTACGTTTTTCAGCTATAACTTCTGAACTAATCGTTGGAAAATAGTTATTTTTACATCCTTTTACAAATTTTTAAAAAGTAGCTTCTTAGCAACATAGAATTTTTTTCTCTCTATTTGGACCAATTGTTAAAAATCAATTTAAATGTATTTTATAACAAAATCTTTTTTCTTTCTCTGAAATATTGAAACCATTTTTTGTGTAATTATTATTATTACTAACGCCCTTTAGTCTGTGTTGAAGATAAGGTATTTACGTACAGCATTTTTGCTTTTGCTTTTATTACGTAACACGTATTAAGTTGAATTTGTTAATTAGCTAGCTTTCATATGCTTTTTAAATAGCTGTCTTTTGAAGTTGTGATTGTTTTAACTGAATGATTTAATTTTTTTCCCACTTTAATAATTTTAAAATTTTGATTCTCAAAATGAGAAAAAAAATTCTCTATAAATTCTTTACTGACATTTGAGTTCATTCAAAATAATTCTGTTTCTAATAAATAAATAATTAAATTAATAAAAAATACTTTCAAATATATTTTTTTATATTCATGTTGGGATTCCCAACACTCACGTTGCTTATTGCTTTATAAAAATTATTTTCTTGAAAGTTTTCTAAATTTTTAATTTTTGGAATTTTATTTTAATAGCAGATGATATTAACAATTCCAACTATTACAATTCAAAATTTTACTATAACTGTCCTTTTGTTATCGAATCCATTTTATTAATTCCCTCTTTATAACCGAATCTTTGGCGATCTGTCGGATTATTGATGATTCTTATTTCCAAAATAATACTAATAATAATAATGGTTCTATAGTCAATTTTTTTCTATCCTTCAAACTCTCAAAAAATCTTTAAAATTATTGAGAGTTATTTATAGAATAACTGAAAATAATTTTAATTAAAGCAAATATAAATTTAAAAAAAAACACGTATTGGTTTGAACTTTAAGACATTCAGTAATTCTTAAAATGAAATGGTGAATTCTCTTTCAAAAACGAGATAAATTAGTGCCCTATTTTGGAAGACGTACAATTGAATACAATATCATATATTTCGAAAAAGTCTCGCTTCAAAATATGCGCAATATTTATTGTGATAATAAGGACCAAGAAATTCTAGAAAGCATTCTTTCGATTTTATCTGTTACTCTATGGCTTGAAAATACAAATGATGACTTAAAAAGAGTTTGATTATCTCGATGGATATTACATCTGCCCTATCCAATGAAGTTGGACCTGTTAATAACTTTATTAACATTCCTGCAGTCGAAAAGATAATATTGATCATGTTCTATCTGAAATATTAAAAAAATATTTAAGATAATAGAACAAATATATGACTCAAATTATTATCGTATGTCAAGTTTTTCTCCAAAAAACTAATATTAATCTTTCTGTAAATTATACTTTGGACACATATCATATCTCTTATATATACATAAAATAATCGGCTTTATATATATGTAATTCCTTTCATATTCTTCAGTTTCGATACTAACATCGGTATACATAACGATGTACTTCAGCTAAAAGTGTTAAGTTGGTGCCTAATTATCAGGCGTTCTCCAACACTATTTATTATGAAAATGAAACAAAAAAGTTCAACAGTAAAATTTTTAAATCATTAATTCGGTACCTAGTCAACATCTACTTCAATAACTGAGTGGTGGTTGAATGACCCACATTGTAGCATTCGAGTTGTCAAGCTTTCGTCTCCTTCCTCCCTCTGCTCGCAGAAGTGTCTGGTCTTCGAAATCCGATGGTCGGCTTCTTCCTGGCTTATCTTTTAAGCTACTGCCACCAGCTTGAAAACTGACAAATCATTCCCTGCATCGGCTATCATTGACTGTGCCCTCACTGATAAATT
Organism: Argiope trifasciata; assembly: GCA_026543055.1. Lineage (NCBI taxonomy): Eukaryota > Metazoa > Arthropoda > Arachnida > Araneae > Araneidae > Argiope > Argiope trifasciata. Next base: position 2,219,994 of record JAPMOQ010034492.1, read on the forward strand.
CATTGAGATTGCGAAATGACAGTGCTGTTTTCTATCTTTTCTCAAAGTGGTAAAGCATAATATGATGAATATGAGTATGGCTATCGACATGCCTTTTCATAACCCAGAAGAATATTTTTATTCAGAAATCTATAAAATGATGCAATTTTTTTAATTAAAACATCCCCCGTCAAAGAAACGCCTGATAATTATGCACCAACCCAATATTTGGTCGCTACTATGTTCCTTACATAATAATAGTCACATAATCACTAAAGAATTTTGATGTTCATTTTGATTTATTAGTATTAGAAAACAGCCTTTTTTGGTTAAACCCCAATTAATATATTTATAAAAACGATAAAATATTTGTGTCAAAGCAAGATTTTTGTAATATTGCTAAATTTTAAGTTAAAATTTAATCTCACAAGTAAAACGTTACTAAAATATTACTAGAAAATTCATGCTTTCCCGCAACCAGATTTTAAGGGGACGGAGACTTAAAAAATGTTTTTGAATATATGCATCAAACTCTCACATTAGCTCTAGAATGCATAACTTTTTATTTATTCATAAAAAAACAATATATGTGTGTTTTGAACAACTGCATATAATTTATAAAAACAATAAAAAAATGTTTTAATCGATTTTTCATGAAATAAAAAAAATCAAATGTGCCAAATAGTATAAAAATGGTCAAATAGATATTCAGATAATAAAAATCTCATTATGTTGATTTTAACACTTAAATGGGGGCATGCGGCCTGTGAGATCGCTAAAGATCAATTTTCGGTCACCACCAACTTATCACGTTTATAACTGGGAATAAAAACGTGTATCTAAATGGCTACCAGATTAACTGTATGGTTAAAAGTGTATTTTATCCGGATTCTTTAGAGTAATGATTAATTAAACTAAAATCTTTTATATTCAAACTTTCGGCTAAGAAATATATATGTTTCGCTGTTGCTTACACGCATAAAAAATATGCATACACATATTACATACAAAACAAATAAGTATAGTCAGAGCTGTACTGATGCTAGGACTTTTATCAAAAACAGCTATGAAAATTTATGTAAGTTTAAATTGGCCTTTTAAACCTGAAGTTTGAAACACGACTTTATGTAAGTTCTGAACCACTTTATACCGACCTACAAGGACTATTTCATCGAGACATTTCTGTTCGTCCTCTATAACACGCCTTGAAAATATTTAAATAAAATAACTCTGCAACCATTCTTAGCATTTACCTCACATACCTACTAACATCTATTTTGGCGAAAACATTCCATCCCATACGACTTTTTTCCCCCCAACATTTTTATCAGAAAAGTACCGCAAAAAAATCTTTCTGCTCATTTTAAAGAGCAACGCAAGCTTTGAAATATTTATTCAACCGTAGACCTTCCGGCGTCTCAACCTTCTTGTTTCTAAAGGGGGAGGGAACAGGGGGTCGAAGTGGTTGCACCTCTGATCAAGTTAGGTCTGTCACCACATCACTTCGGTCGGTTCGAAACGTGCTCTTCCATGATCTGCGGCATTTTCTTGGGGGGTTGTCCGACTTTATTCGCATTTACATGCAGCGTGTCCTAGCACAGATGGATGTCTTCGAGTTCTATTTTGAGGGCAAAAAAATAAAGCAAAGGAAAAATTTTAAATTCGAGTAGAAGAGTTATTCCTTCTTTTTCAATCCTTTTAGAGGTTAGGAAAAACAAAATTCGTCTGGATTTTTCTTTGCATAGATAGGCTGGTTCTTGAGTTGAAGATGGTGCGCTATATCACGTTCTCCTAACATAGTTTTTTGGTTAGAATGCTTAAGATCGTCTGACATATTTGTTTATGTGTAACAGAATACGAAAAAAAGTATAAGAAATTCTACTTTTATGCAAACAAATCTCATGTTTTGAGTTTTTAAAATAAGTATTATTTGCACATAAGACTGAATTTTCCCTTATAGTTCTAATGTAATATATGCTTCTCAACATTATAGGGGTATAATTTATGACGGGAAATGAATTCAGCATTTCATCCTTGGTGGAAATTTACTAAGACAACTCATTAAGTTTTGGTTCTAGATTATTTAAAATACTGTTTAAGTGCATTTTGTAAAAATTTCAAGTTGGGGTAGATATTGAGATAAAAGAGAGCCTTGAGGCTCCAGTCCACTTTTCCAACTAGTCCCTGATAGGCGAAGAAGTCAAAATAATAATATTGTTTTTTTTTCTATTTAAAAATTAATGTCATTAATTAAGTTTAATATTGCTTTCTTTCAATTTCGATTACTAAATGATAGCATCACTGATAAGAAAGATTATCAGCTATTCTTAATGGATGTTAGAACTATGATCCATACCCTCGACTAAAACTTAACTATTTTATGAATTGGTGACGAATTTGGTAACTTTAGATACACAAATTAAGAATTTGGTTCTACTTTTACTAAAAGCCAAAATTCTTCTAGAAACTTCAGCACTATCTTTGACAGCTATGGAAGATGAAGGGCTCACACGAAAGGCTATTTCTTGGACTGTTGATAGCAGAGTCAGGTTACTAATTGTTTGCGTTCAGCTGTTTTTTAACCTTTGGTGTCTACTTATGTTGCAAGTTTCAACAAATGTGGTTTTCTTGAACGCTTTGTTTATGTTTTTGCTGTTTGTTAGTGTGTGTGTGTTATGTAGAAGGAAGCATCCGTAATGAGCTTGATGGGTTTCTTGAGAGCCAAACAAGCGCATTTCCGTAAAATTATAACTGAAGAAGTGGGAGGAGGGAGCGTATATGCATCGTCCATGATGCGAACGTATTGTTACAAAGTTTAATTTAATCATAATTCATTAAAGATAATGGAAATTGTATAACTCAAATTTTACTTCCTTTGCGTTATTTTTAAGTTAATTGTAATACATTGAGCTGTTTATAAAATGTAACTAAAACCAAGAAAGATCGAAGAGTTTTAAAATCACAGTTTTATTCTCCCTTCCATGGTGGTAGATCGACCTTCTTTGAACAGCTTCTGAAAGTACTTTCTTTAAACCATGGGAAATAACCGTTGTAGGGTCTTTGTACAACAAAGATTATGGAAAAGCTTTCAGAGCTCATTTATTGTCATTTTTGAGAAACACGGTTAAGTAAGTATTTGTTTGTATGTGCCTGAGTTTTAAATGCCAGTGCAGATTAAGTTAAAAATTTTTAAAAAAAATTTAGACCTGGTGAAACATGGGAAACACGTTTCACTTTAAAGTTATAATTAATTTTAAGTTTGAATTTAAATGCGTAGAGGAAAATATCAATTTTATTAGTGTTCAAAATTTGAATTTATTATACTATAAAATATAAATGGACATAACAGTGAAGCATATTATCAAAAGATATATATTTAAAAGATAGATATATACAAAACGATTATAGAAGCTGAATTTTGCTTTTTCTGAAATTTAATTATTGTAAAAAATGTATTTTGTTGTTATATGAATTGTTAATTAGCTTTACCAGAACGAGTTTTAGAATTCTAGAAGATGGTTCTAGAATTTTAATTTAAAACCAATATTGTAAAAAGGATTTAATGAAAATAGTATGAGAATTTCAATGTATAAATGTACGTAGTAAAAGAATTTTACTACTTACGTAAGAAAAGAAAAAATAATAGGATAGGATTAAACCTACCTTTTTTTTTCAAGGTAAAATAATAATAACAATAAAAAACGAAAGGAATGAAAAATTGACGTAAGAATTAACAAGTAATTTAGAAAATTAATTCCTACTTAGGTCAGCAAAGAAAATTTTTATTTTAGTTACTTTTTATTAAATAATTACAATCAATATAAATATGCGTATACATATGACAGAATTACAATGTTAAGTCGCAAAAGAAATTTTTTCCAGCGATCTTCACGCTTCGCCACGTATGGTATTTATTCCTAAATTTATATAAGATAAATTTTTTCTTCCATATAAAACTAAAATTAATTGATTTATCAAAAAATGTTATTTTAGCAAGAATTGAACTCGCATTCTTCACCTTTAAGTGATAAATACTGGAATCCTTGCATTTTACCGATTGATCAGCTGCCTATTGATTAAAATTTTCATTAAAAACTGTTGATACTCTGTTTAAAATATTAAAAATTATTAAAATTTAATGGATGAATTAATATTTAAAAAAACTGCCTTAACATCAAGTGTCATCCACTACAAGTTTTAAAAATATATTCGAACTTGAGTGGATGGATAAAAAGTATTTGAACAAGATATATGAATAAAGATATATTGGGAGAATATGAACTAATAGTAGGAATTGAAAAATAAGACAAGTGACAGAGAAAAAAAAAGAAAATCTGATTCATTTGGCTGGCTACATAGGTAAGAAAGGAGCCAAACGGCTTAGTCAGGAGTTCAGTTGTGTTAAAGTTCACTAAATGATAATATATTAAAAAATCAAAGTATGGCAGATTTTAAAATGAAGTAATCCTTTGCACACGATTTTTCTAATTCAATTCTAGCTTGAACTCACGAGCTCATATTTATTTTATGTTAGCATTCTATGATGAAGTTTAAAAAAATTACTCCCCTTTTGTTATGTTAATAGATCAGATTTATGATGTTTGAATACATGACAAATTTTTGAAATCAATTTATGAAGTTTTTGAGATTGTGAATAGGTGGATTAAAAAAGAAGTGAAATTAATATTTATATTTGAAAAGTTGAAAGACTTTTTAAAGATACTTGTGTGATATTTCAAAAACTCCTTTGGAAATAATTTTAAATATTTAATAATGTGACATGAATAATGTAAGTGGATAGGATTTGAGATTCTGATATAAAAAATTCTTTAAATTCCCTACATCTATTAAGCAATAAAAATATTAACGGCTAAATTTCGACTTTTTATTCGTTTGTAATTTTATGCTATTTTTAAGTAGTATTCTTTTATTTTTTTCAATGACTGTCATCTTATTTTTCTAAAGTTATTTTATAAAATTTTAACATATTCTTTATAAAAATTGCTTTTCTTTATTGCTATTTTAATTTCTACTAAAATTGTTTTTCTATTTTATTGCCATCTTAATTTCTTTTCTTTTTCATGAAATTCATTCTATCATATAAAATATAATTTTGAAGTTTTAGCCTTTTTTGTAATACTTTGTGATGATTTAGTTGCTGTTACAAAGAAGAGAAATCAACAAAATCATTTTGGAAATAATTTAAAATAATTTAAATTATATATCATACAAATTACTAACATTTTAAATATTTATATAAATTTTGTTCGTGAAAATACCGTTAAAACTTTCATTACAAAAAATCTTCCCAGAATTTTGAATTTTGAATTTTTTTTTAGGTTTATAATATTTTAAAGCATAATGATATTATGTTATTTTCAAGAAATATATTATTTTCTAAAAATGCTATTTGATTTTTTGAAGTAACGTTACTTCATAATATTACTTTAGATTTTATTCCATTCATTAAATTTAATAAGCAGTAAAAAGGATATTATGTTAGATGTATTTTCTAATGCACTTGATAATTTTTCTTCCATCACTTAATTTCAAAAAAACAATCACTTAAGTTTGTTTCCCCTTCGAAACACACCTTTTACATTAACTTATCATACACACTTCTTTTTTTCACAAGCTTTGTCGAAATGTTGTCGGTTATTCTTCAATTCATTATGCATTTGTTTAATGTGATAATTCGAAAACGTGAAAGCTATCATGTGGTTTCTCACGCGATATTTCTACCATTTGAAAATTGAATGGCTTGCTGCAAAAAAGGATGTTAGGAGAATTTAGAGTTACATATACTATCATGTAAAATAAAAACTTGTTCGTTTGGAGCCAGAAATATATAGCTCCAATCGTTAGTTCTCGTGTTAAGCAATGGAGCGGTTTTTCTCATTAGCTTGTTATAATATAATATAGAGGTAGCTCCTGGTTCAATTGCCAATTTTCTAGAAACTTAAATATTTGATAATAGTTCCTTTTTGCAGCAAAAGTTTCAATTTCAAAATATATGTGCTTTTTCGGTGGTTGATGTTTCAAAACTTTTAATCTAATTAATTATTGTTTATATTATCTTTGATATAAAATGAAAATAATGATTTGAGCACAGAAATTTTCGCAAATTTGCCATCGCTGCTAAGCTAATTGTAGCAGTCTATATACCAAACACTGAAATTATCGAACATAATATTGTCACGATTCTGTCATATATTTTTCAAAGTCAAAGTTATTAAGTCAACATCATCGGTGAAAAGCGAGATTGATGGATTTTCGTTGTGGCTGCTGTACGAATACCAGGCTAGTTATCATGTTGTTGTTTCACTTGGTACTTGTCATTCACAAGCCCGCTGATGAAGTCAGCTATTTTAAGCAGAATTTGTGCATCTCTTATTTTTCAGTAACGCCATCTAGAACCAAGAGTACATCTTAATTACTAACGATTCACAATCTTTTTACGGGGTGAACCTCATTCATACATTTCATTCTCTCATCCCCAGATTGTAATTAGATTTGAGTCAGAGAACGATCACCTCTGAACCAGTATCCCCAATGATATTATTATAAGGGAGGACTTTGGAATCACGTCGGGTTTATATATGAGCCAGTCATCACACACACAAGGAGTTTTTGGCCGGCGGTGTTTGAACTCGCAGCCGAAGGGATGCGAATCCAACTCCCTACCAGCCAGGCTATCCGGCAGTTAGTTATTATTACGCAGTATCGATTTAGTACAACTTTTTCCAAGATAGAACAGTTTAAATCATAGATATATTACCATAGCCCGCATGCTACGAGAGTTTCGAGGCATATATATATTTCGTGGCATATTTTACATATTTTACAAATTTTTCACAATACATTAGCACTACAAAAATTAATTATACTTGAACATACTTATCAAAATCAGTTGATGGCGAACTCACATCGAAAAAATCTTCTGTATAATTATCCTCATCACTAAAATCCTTTTCTGCTTCATTTAAAAGTCTGTGGAGCACTGCTCCGTAATAGGGTAAGTAAATTGAATGATATTTCGAGGCTCAAGCTTCAGCGCCATCTGCTAAGCCTTGTTTATCTCTGGAACCTTAACAAGGGGGCGTGGTCTTAGTGACCACACTCGGAGAAATAACTGAATTATTTAAAAAAGGATTTACTGAAACCAGTTTAAAAAATGCTCGTGCATTGAAGATCACAAAACAGTAAGCTACAGGGTCAACTGAGCTAAAAATAGAATAGGGGTGACAGAAAGTCCATCGCTAGAGGTCTCAGACCGCACGTCTCCAGTCATGGGTTAAATCAAATATTTTTTCAAGAGCATGAAGGCTTTTATTTAAATTAGGAGCATATATACGACTCATCAAAGGATAACTTACCGAGAAATCTCTTTCTTATAACATATCCTGCATTCTAGTTCTTATACTGTAAAATTCCTAACACCATAACTTGGAATTTTTATTTTGATTAAAAATCTTGTTTCCTTTCTTTAAGTTGCACAATGCATCTTCTTAATTCTAAGCATCTGCCACCCTACTACAGTCTTCCCCCACGTGATGATCTTTTACCACCAAACTTCCACACCAATCAAAACGTCTCAGCGAACCATCTTATCACGGGGACCACCCCTACTGAACAGACGTCAACGAGATAATAGATAACAAGGAAATGTATTCCCAGATCCTCCCTATCAATCTCCACATCTCAGCGGACTCGTCACCAAATGAAACAGCGACCTGACACTCGCGCGACGCTAACAAAGAAAATCTCACCGAAGAAGATCCTCACCCAATCTGTTAAGGGCTTCCCTATCGGGTGCGATTATCTTGGGTATAAATCAACGTTGAATTACTCTGAAGTCATTTCTAATAATACCGTCACCATTTATCTCCCTTTTCTGCTGCAAAATATAGTTACACACCGTTGTGGACTCTCTTCGGCAACTGGAGGAATGCTATTATGTAGCCTCAATTTATGACATCCTGAGGAGGTACCAAAAAACATCGGATCTGGAAACCACAGTAAATTGTAATCAAAACTTTTCCTTATACATTGTTTTTTTTCTGAGGGTGATTAATGTTCAAAAATTGAGTTTTGATTATATTTTAATTCCGTGCGATCTAGAATTTAGATTAATCCTTGTTAAAATATTTTCTGCAAAAAGTAAACCTAATAACTATCATTATTTAGTTTTTAAATTTCTGGTTATGTTCAAGAAATCCTATTAGCTTTTGAAAGAACGCGGAATAATTAATTTAATACTTATATTCGATTTTTTTAATTCATTGCTAGCCTCCATTTTACAATCAACTGAATCATAAGGGAAATACGTTAAATTTCATTTCCATTAAACTGTTTAGATATAATTATCTGATATTAAAATTGTGTTATTTTAATAACCCTAAATATGTTATTTTAATTGTGAATCTGAAAGTTCTTTTAGAGATTATCCTCATTCTATCATAGTGCTGTTGAAGATTGTAAATATCTAGTCCATCATATTTTTAGTTCTCGCGATGTTGTAACTTCTCTTTTGTATTCTTATGAACTATTATTATGTCTGTTTATTATGAATGGATATTAAACAGACTGTTTCCTTTTAGATTTAAAACAGAGAGAAAAATTTCTAGGTCAAATCTTTCAAGAAACAATTAAAACAGTTTGAATTTTAGGACAAAAATGTCTAATATATGATTATGTATAATCTATGATTAAAAAACCGGGCTAAAAATATCCAAAATTCAGAAGAAATCTTGTTTAAATTTTAAATAATCACCATTAAAAAGATTTTTAAAAAATTCAAACGGTGTAAAACTCAGTTGTGTGCAAGAATATTCTTGGAAGTTATGGCAGAAAAATACTAAAATTAAGTTTAATTATTAATTAATAAAAAGATGTAATAAAATTTTTTAATAAAGATCGCTGCAAATTGCATATTTATCACTACAAACTATGTATGCTCCAAATTTGTTAGTTATATGTATGTGAGTATGTTTAGCGCTAACACACACTCAGATACACACGCATTCATATTTAATATTAGCAATGACAGATACTGAGATTATATTTATATCAAATAGAACTTTGATTCATCAAATTTGATCAAACTGTGATGATGAAAAGAATGAACATAATCTGAAATACTTTTTCAAAGATTCAAGAAATCAAAATAATATATTTTTTGAGCTTACAGTGGAGTGAAAAATACTCGTCAAAGATTTTTTGGAATGTATTATTTTGTAATGAATTTTTCTATTCAATTCCGATTCGAAGTTTCATAAAATAGAATGTAAATTAAATATTCTAAAGAAATTTAAATGATTATTTCGGAATGGTATTAAAATTTCAATTCGGAACTTGAAAATATTACGATAATAATAATCGATAAATAGCGATAATATTAATAGATAATAATAGATAGCGATCATAATAATTCTGGTCAAATATCAAAATTTTCATTTCTGTAGGTTAGCATTTCAGTCTGTTTTCAAATTGAATTTTTGCATACAAATTTCTTAAGCCGCCATATCATTGAATTACAGAATTTTTTTATGAACTCTTCCTATCAACTAAAAGATTGATAAAAATAACTCATTATATTTACAGCACAGAAGCATGTTCATACTACTTAAAAAATGTTAGTTATTACGACTTCATTTACATGTAATTTTTTTCTTCAATTTTAAGGAATAAAAAAAACATTTCAAAACATATTTTACTATAATCTTTTAATAATAGCTATTTTACATGAAAATCCATCGCGATGTTATTACAAATTATTGCAATAAAAATGCAATATAATTAAAATTGAATTTTCTATGTAATATGAAAAAAGATGAATAAATTAAATCATTATTCCGCATCAGGATTTCAAATTAGATTTTCAAATCTCTTTTAAACTTGATCAAAGGATCAATGCGTAATCAGTTTGGAAGAGTACGCAAGTTTAATGATTCAAATTTTTTTTCTCAAAGGATAGAACACGGAAAAGTTTAAAACCGTTCAGTTTCAAAATGATCTTCAATATAACTTTATATAGATAGTTTTAAGGATAACCAAATTCAGTGGTTTAAGCGATTTGTGGCATTTTAAACTATTCTGACTTGAGAGCATCGTATAAAATCATCAAAAAAATTCGTGCCATGTTCATCATAATTTTAAGAACATCATATAAAATCTTAAAAAGGTCATTTCTAAATTTGAAACAAACTTTTCATAGAAAAATTAATTTTTAAAGAAAATCATGGAAACTAGCTCATGTTTTGTAATGATCCCTCATTGCATTAAAATCCAATGTAACTATATTGAGAAGAAGTAATGGAAAGTCGAAAAACTGATGTTATTCAAATGAGATTTATTTATATAATAGTATCTAATAAAACAAATTTTTTTTTTTAATTATGAAATGCTGAGTGAGTACTAAGTTAATATCGTATATCATAAGAAATAATATGAATCTAGACACTGTAATAAAAAAAGCCGTATAAGTAAAAAGAATAAGTTATGTTCTAGCTATCAATAAACATTATTCCTTTTAGTTTCTTCTTGTTCATCTGAAACTAATGAAACTACATAATAATAATTATTATTATTATGTAGAAAAGTTTTTGGATTCCCACCCCTTTTGTATGAGAGCAAAAGTAGTATCAAAAATAATTAGTCAAAATTCAAGAGTTAATCTTTATTTCTGAATATAAAAGTATATGTAAGAGATCTTAACACTTTTGAGAGGACTTTAAAATAAAGTTTTTATTGCTTTTCCATATTTTAAGGAAAAGTATTCTTCTAACTCAGAAATATTCCAGACACTTATTAAAAATATTTTTTTTTCTAATATATATAGCTTTTATATATAGAGAGAGTTTTTAAATACCGTTATTCTAATTTTTTTTTATTTTATAATTATTACCCTTTTTTCCATTTGAAGCTGTAAGGGGGGTAGCTTTGAAGAAATCTCGTCATCAAAGAAAAATAAGGAGCACTTAAATTTTATCGAGTATAAAAACTTTTGAAAAAACAAACTTTCCTACACAACAATTGCGTTTTCAGTTTTGAGTGACAACTATATCATTTCCATCAACTTCAACTTCAAATGTAGAAGAAGAAGAACGAAGCGAAGTTGAAGCACCGACTGTCATTTTTCTTTTCTTTTTGTCGAAAAATTAAAGGGAAAGAAAGAAATAAGATTCAAGAATTCCTTTTTCCTTTGAAAACTGTCAAGAATTGGAAAAAAACAAACGGAGGTATATGAAAAAATAAGAATGGGGAACTTGAAGTACTCTTCGGGGGGGAGGATAGGGGGCAGTGGGGAGGGACATCATTTCCGGTTGGATTTGAGGGATGGTCCAGGAAATGAGGGATGATACGGACTGGAAAGAAAATCGTTTGCGGTCTTTGCCGATTTCTGAATGTGGCACCAGCATCTCTTTAACCTTCTTGATACTCGATGGACAGTTATCGTTTGAAGAGTTCTTTTTTCATTCCTGGGCTGTTCCTCCCCCGCCTTCGCATGTTGATAAAAGTATTTTTGTTTTCTTTTGGAATTTAGACACTCTCGCGGGAGATAGATACATACATATAGGGGATGACAGTGTTCGAGGAATTTAGTACGCTCCTTTAGAATGCCAGTTTCAGTGCATACTTGTTTGTATTGCTGGAAAATATACCTTGTTACTTGTTGCGAGAAGTCAAGGAAAGGATATGAGTTTTATTCTAATAATGAATGCAATTCGATGGAAAAAAGTTGATAAACATTTCTGCTCTAATAATTAGAGCATTATTGAAAAATCGCTCCTATTTTTTTTTTTTTTTTTTTTTTGCTTTTATGCTTAATCTGGCATCTAAAAATTACTATGCATTGTGTCGAATATTTTTCTAATATGATTAAATGTTTTATAAACAAATAAATTATAGTTTCTATATCACAAAGTTATATCCACTCTTTTCGTAATATTTCATGTTTATATCTGTTGCAAAGTGCAGCTCTTTAGATATATATAGATGGATGATACTGCGTTGTTGTAAATAAATTTTGAGCAGCTCAAAATCTGATAATTTAAAAAATTTTAGACCTGTTTAGGGTTAATTAACTGGACTCTGGAATACTCAAATGACAGTTCTTTTTCTTTTCTTTTTTTATTTCCTCAGATATGAAACCTGCAGAGAGAAAGAATTGTAACCTTCAAACAATAGAATTAGAGATCTTGACGAATCTCTTTTATTCAGAATGAATAACATATTTTGGATATATGTCTGTTTTGTGAACATAATAATAAAAAAACCTCTTGATGTAAAAAGGCGAAATATAGTATACGACCTTTGCATTAATTTTTTTTTCTTTAATTTTGAACAAAACTCATACACAGGAAATCTGTTTATTTGGATGTTTGAATTCAGGTGAATACAATATAAAAAATATCAATACAATTCAATTATTACATTTTATTATGTAAATACAAAAATTAACAAGAATACAGACAAATGAGAGATTTTCTATAATGGTAGTTATTACATCCTGACAAACTGGATAAACCTACATAAAAATCAGGATAAAAAATATTTTTAATTTTGAAATTAAATTGTAAAAAAATAATTTTATTAACTAGGTCAAAATAAAATTATTACTTCTTTATGCCGTGGAAATTATAAATACAACTGTATAATCAATCTGAATTTGATAATTCAGATTGATTATACAGTTGAAAACCTTTAAAATATTTATAGGAAAAGATAAAATACAATTAATGAGAAAAAAATGGCAAAAGAAGCTGATTCGAAAAAATAAATATAAACAAAAAAGTAACCAACACCAAACAAAATATAAGAAGAAAGAGTTATTGACTCAGTCCATGTAGATTATGTTTTCGCATTATGTTAAACACAGAGTTAAGTTCCTAAATTTTGTCCTGTATTGACCCTTGTTTTACGTTTTCTCCCAAAAGCGATTTAATATCACATGTGGTCTTAGTGATTTGAAAAAAAATGATTATTGGGTTGTTCATTGCAAAGCAGGAGTTTCATCATATTTCTCAGTAGCCCACATCCAAGATCAATTACAAATGTCAATATTTAAAATGTTTTTTTAATGATGGGAACTTGTTCCTCAAAGCCTATTCCTGAACAGCGCTTTATTTCACAAAATCACCAAATTTATTTTAATTTTAAATAAAATGAAAGAAAGTATTTCCTGTATATATATATATATATATATAATATAATATAATATAATATAATCATGTTCCTTTATTTTCCTAGATACGCATATGAAAAGAAGAAAGGTATAGGGACGTGAAAAAAAAATTACAGTAGCAGATTATTCTCTCTGCAGGTCGAAAGAAAATTTAAGGCATACTTTTTGAAACTATGCGGAATCTTTTAATTGCACTTATCAATTTTTGCAGGAACAAAAAGTCAATTTTGTCTTTCAAAAATTTCAAAGGTTTTTCATTTTAACCGTAAATGTTAAAAAGTGCCATTATCTTGAGAGCTACCATCAAATAATTAATTTGAAACTTCTTTATCTTGAGAGAATGGATGGACAATCCAATTCTGGTGACTGGTTGATTCTGTAGGATTAATGCTGCTGAAAATTTCAATTGTCTCCTAAGTAAAATATATTTAAATTTCAAATTATAATAAACATACTACTAAAGTAATCTGAAAAGCTATACAGAGTACAGCTCTCTGTGCTTTGTATTTCCTTAATTTTTTGTCTACATCTTCATCTACTCAATTATATCACAAGAAAAATACGACACTGTTTTTAATTAGAGGTTCTATAAAATTCCCATCATTATTTGATTCTGTAATTTAAATACAACAAAATATCTAATTTTTTTATTTAATAACTCACCTTTTACTAAAGTCTACTCAACATGTTCCTTCATACTTAATCACAACTTTAAAAAAATGTTAGGGTGAAATATTACTAGCGAAATTTCTAACGATTTGAATTTCATTTTAAACAATGGTATATATTGTTGTAAAATATGCTGAAAAAATTAAAAAAAATAACTAAAAGTAGAAAAATTTACTCGACAAGCATTTTACAGTATTGAAAAGATAATTCTTAGAATTTAAAAGAAAACAAATTTCTACTGCAATATTTTTGGAAATTATCACGAAAAAGCTTCAAAAATTTTTTTCGGTTTCAATTAATAAAAATTCAAATTAACATTTTAAAAATCATCTTCAACTGCACACCCCTGCCCTCCAAAGCATATTTGTATCAATTTTGGCATACTTACTTCAAACATACATTCTCCAATTTATATTTATGTTAAATATTTTAATTGTGGGTCAAATAGTGTAATTTGTAGAACACACTCGCCCGCTCTCTCTCTTTCATACACATATTTACCTTTATTATTAGTAAGGAGAAGTTAACAATAATTCTCATATCAACAACTCATACCTGAAAATACTTATTCCCGTATGATTCTTCAGAAACAGTAAAAAATATATCGTTATTGTCGGAAAAGAAATTTCGTAGCTGTGAATCGCAGGATTATATGTAACTCTTACTTTTATGCTGTAAGTTCTAAGAAATAAAATAGATTTTTGGAAATTTTCTGAAGCAAGCTTTTAAAGGATAGTGCTCGATTACGATAAACAATCGATTTCAGCGGCCAAATATTAGCAAAAGGGTGCTTGAAAAGTAAGAAGTTCGTTAAATTCACGCCAAGGCGTGCATAACATTTTAAATAAGATATGACAAATGATATCATATTTCAAGGTAACAACAAATGCAAAATAATTAATTCCTATAATATATTTATAATACAAATTCTCTGTAATTTAATCTTAAAAGAGAGTAGAAAATCACCTCGTTCGATAAGTGAGATAAAACTCATCAACATCCCATTTATATTGTTTTATAAATAATACAATTTTGTATAAAATAGCATAAATTCAATAAAAATCACATCATTATTATTTGTAAACACTATTCCTGTCCTTTAAATACGAAATACGTTGAAAGAAAATTCGTTAAATTGTGGTATAAATGCCCTTTATAGGTTTTAAATGCTAAAATGTTTTCCAATTTGATTTATTTTTTTAGTATAGCCATAACTTGATTTTCGTTAAATTGTGCATTTTGGATTTGCTTTTAAATTTATCTGCAACTGATTGATTGTAATGTCTGTTTAATTGCTTGAATTGTCCTTCTTTCTGGCTTATTTTCTTGCCATACTACCAAAATTATTATTTGCCAACAACAGTCCATTTATATTGTTTTATCATAGAAGATAAAATAGTATGATTAGGTTAAAATTCATAAAATCATTGTTCATAAACATATTTTTGTAATTTAAATACGAAGTATGCTAAAAGAAATTAGTTAGATGGAGGTATTAATGATATTTATAGGGTTTAGATACTAAAATGCTTTTCTAAAGCCGCGGTGGAATGATGGTAAAGTCTCGGCTTCGGAACCGGAGGGTTTCAGATTCGAGACTCGATTCCACCGAAGAACCGTCGTGTGAGGGGGTCTGTTGCACGTTAAATCTGTCAGGCCAAATGTCTTCCCGCTGGTGTGGCGTGGTGTGGAGAGGGGGGGTGCCAGTTCAGGTGTCGTCCTCGTCATCTGACCGTGGTTCAAAATTACGAGGTCCGTCCCAAAATAGCCCTCGAGTTGCTTTAAACGGGACGTTAATATAACTAAACTAAACTAAAGCTTTTCTAATTTCATTTATTTATTTTAGTACCAGCCGCTTTTGGTTTCGGCGAAAAGCTCCGGTTCGCTAATCTTATTGCTAGTTAAAATTTTGATAAATATATATTTTATGTTACTCCTATTTTAATAGCTCCTTCATTAAACTATTTTAAAACTTCAAATTTTTATCGTAAATAATTCACTCATAATATTATAAAAGCCTTCCGCCATAATATAATAAGTATCGCTCTAATATTCTGTTAGTTTCGGTGGAATTTATGGTTTAAATTAAAGTGGAAATAATTAAACTGAAATTAATATAATAATATATTTTACTACAACAAAGCATTTTGTTATAATATGATTATTACAAACAGAGTCACTGAGCATTTAAACCTTATGGGCATTTTAGAATATTTTTCTTAATTTATGTAATATCTCAATAATTTTTCAACAAAATTTTCTTAAATTAGTCATGAGAGATAGATTAATTAACAATGTTTAATTTTAAATGCATAAAACACTAAGAAAATAAACATAATAGTTTAAAATAATCGGTTGAAAACAGGTTAATAAATTACTTAAAAAACGATGTAATTAAAACTATAAGCATATGTAAAAATATATATAAATAACATAAATACAATTTAATTACAAAAGCACACAACTAACCTAAAAATAATTTAAATCAACTGCGTATCCGTTGAAAATAATTGTCAACAGTCAGAAAACAATATGCATACGTTAATTTTGAACACCGGTTATGATAACGCAAAAGGGTGAATTTTCTACACCAGTTGGGGTTACGCTATGCGGATTAGAAATTTTTAATCTCATTTACTCTGTTTTATTTTAATTCAAAAGTACTTCAAAATGAATATGAAAACTAGATTAATTAACAATATTTAATTTTAAAATGCATTAACACTAAGAAAATAAACATAATCATTTGAAATAATCGGCCGAAAACATGTTAAGCCTAGCCTCTTTAGAGTGGAAAAAATAACTGAAGTCTTACTCATTTGGTGTTGGGGAAATGAAAAGACTTTTTGGCAGGAAAGTTAGTTTTGAATTAATAACTGAAAGTCTAAATAAAAATTCAGAAAAAGAGACCCCAGGTGCACATTCCCTACCTCCAAGATATGCATTTGCCAAATTTGGTAGCTATAGATCGAACGGTCTGGCCTTTAGAGCACCAACACGCACACGCACGCACGCACGCACACACACACACACACTGAGCTTTATTATAAGTATAGATAATCAGATTTTGCTTTTTGCTAAATTTTAGCATTTTGGAGTTTTTTTTAAATTGATTAGCAATTGATTGATTGTATTATTTGTTTAATTGCTTGTTCCCTTTCTTTCATATTTTATTTCTATAGAGTATGCCTAAATCGCGGTTTAGTTATACCGTCGAAAAGGCATGGCAAAGTCATGCTTTTGGTGCCATTAAACTACAATAAACAAATCTTCCATAGGGAATTACTAAAATTGAAGAGTCTTAATTTTAAAATCCATGGACATTCACACGTCCATTTATTCAATCCCTGTCCATTTTCGAAACATTACAGATATTAAGAAGCCATTCACCTCTCTTGTCTCCTGGAGCCACGTACATTTCGCATTTCCAACACAACATCCCCCCTAGGGGGAGTCCCAGAAAAAAGTGGAACAATTCCACAAAACAAAGTGCCATTAAAATGACAATCCACCCTCCCGCCGTAGGGATTTTTAACTTGAAAACAGTTTGTCAGAGAAAACGGCCATAACCGTATATTTACCCGAAAAGGTCCGTGTTGCGCGTTGTCTGCCTACCCTAAATGATACTGCATTCGCTGAGGCACATAAAAATGATTTAGGCCGGATACAGGGCAGGGTTCGGATTCGACAGGTCTTTCGCGGCCGGATCGAGTTTTCAAGCACTTCATCACTCCTGACGTTTTAGGCCGCGTTATTGCTAAATTTCCGCTGTCGAGAACATGAGGCTGAACACATGTGGCAAGAGATGCCTCGTAACTTTGCAGCATTCTATAGTACTTTCTTATACAATATGTCTCGTTTATATTTCACTTTGAAAGAAAGTGGATTTGTTTTTTTATGAAGTATCGTGCATGTTTAAAGCTGTCTGCCTATCTAATAAACCAAATATTATCATTTTATTTTTAGGATTGAATAGGCTCATCTCCTTTTCAATCATCATAATCTGAAGGATTGTAACTCGATAAAATTTGTAAAACTTTAATGGAACTATCTGATAGTCTTTGGGAACTGAGGAACTCTTTAGATTTTTTTTGTATATCGTAATATTCAATCTTTCGTCTTTTTTAAAATTTACTCAATTTTCCAAAGTACTTTTAGAAAAAAAAAGGGTTGAATGTTTTTAATATACACTAAAATGAAGGTATTAAATAAATATAAAAGCTTATGTGCTGTAAGTTAGAAGATACTTTAATGAATATTGTTAAAAGAAATTACATTTTTAGAAAATGCTTTTTTGAAACTATAAATCAGACATTTCATCATTTTAAATATATAGAAAATAAATTCATTGCTATTTTCAGAAATTAAAATAGGCGCTTCAAATTACTCGTTACTTGTCAACAACTTTTAGGTGAATATATTTATTACGTTAAAAGTAACTCTAAGAACTCAAAAATCTTCTTGATTTTTAATTTAGGAACACAGAAGGAAGTTTTTATTCTTTTGTACATGAAATGTTAATTAAAATATAATTGCGCAAAGAGTTTAAAACTTTTCGTTGCAAAAAGCATAACGAAACATGACACGATCCATGAACCCTAACAAATCCATTAAAATTCATCGTAATCTGAGTTCCCCTCCATTCTCTACCAGCAACTCCAAACAAATTAACTAAGAAATTCATCAACCGTAGGATAAAATTAATCCTCACATTAACGATATTTAAAAGCGGCGTTTTCTTCTCAATTAACAATGTTCCTTAAACTTCCCTTCCAGTTTGTTCCCTTGCTTTCAAAAATCAATAGTTGCCACCCAAAACTGTCTACCACTTTTTGTCCCCAACCACTCTTTCTTCCTTTTTTTCCAACCCCACTTTCTTCAACTTACCACCTGTCCTTCTTAGTGCAATAATTATATACTTAAACCTTCCCCGGAAAACCCTTTTTAACCCGAGAACTTTGATTGATAAAGAACGCCGAAGAGAAAAGCGTTGTCACCAAGAAATAGGTTTGGGGATAGGAAAAAAAAAACTTCTAAGGGGGTCATTTTTCACTTCTCCTGTATCAAATCGTCTGAAGTCCTTGAAGGTGGGTGGTGGGGAACAGAGTGATCAAACTTTGATCCGGGTCTCCAAGAAAAAGATTAACTGTAACCTTCACAGCTAGATATTGTAGAGGGTGGGACCTAATACACTGCCTTGAAACCCGACAACTGATTTGAAACGTTGAGTGTAGCAGGCCGGGGCGCGTCATGCTCCAGTGGCTGTTCCCCTGTAACACTCGGGGCAACATCGCATTTCCATTACCTGAGAAAGGATGATTGGATTGGAGTGTGGGGTGGAGAGAACCGAATCAAATTGAACGTGGACCCCTGAGAAGTCCATAAGCAACTTCTGTGGAAATGCAACTTTCATCCATAAGGCGGGCATTCTTTGTTGGAACTTAATGGAGGAAGGAGAGGTAATGAGCCCCATTCTTTTCGTGCGGTTGCGGTTTTAGTGGAAAGGGTATTTTTCAAAAGTCCCCGATTTAAATCGCCCTTCTGAAATGGCAATGAATTCGTTCAGTTTCAGAGTTGTTAAATTTAATAACTGAGGTTGAAAGCTTCAATCAAATGTTTTGAATGCATTAAGTTCAGAAAAGAGACGAAATCTGAAACCTATAATGAGTAAGACCTTAATGAGACAAGATGTCCTTTAAAGTCCTTCAATACTTAATAGCTTTTTGATGACATAAATTGGTATATGCATCATGAATCCAAGAATTATTGATTATGCGCCATTAATGAAAATAAAAAGGATTCTTAGTTCCCATTATTAGAAAGTATAGACTCTAATATCAATGGAAGGAAGGATTTCTTAGTGATGGTGTAGCTAAAAGTTATTTTAACATCATCATAGTATGCTTAATAAAAGGGAGAAGTTTAAATTGAAAACCATTTACTTGCTCTTAATAAAAGTAACTGCATAATGTTTTGAAAAATCTTAATTAATTTATAATTTATTCGAGAATTCAAAAAGAAATAATTTGATGTAAGTATGAAGAATCTATATTGTATTTATCGTATTGATGTATAGTTTAGCTACGCCAGCGTGATGATGAAATTTCAAAAATAAATAGTTTGGCCACAATTAAAGTTTCACTTTGAAATGATTATAAAAGAAAAACTACTGGTACACATGTTATCAAACTTGGTAATAATTTAAAGATGGTCATGAGAATTTCTTTTCCGCCAAAAAGACATTTTTTTAACTAAGAAACTCACCACCAGGGGAAAAATGGTACTGTATACGCGATATACTGACAGGTGCGTAGCATCTCAGTAAGAATGCAATAATGCAATATAATATACATTCAGGAAATATTGTTCACCACATTGAACAGGATTTGTAACTCGTTTCAGGAATGATTAAAAATATTTTAAATTGATCATGTCATATTTTGTTTCCCGATACTGAATACATCAATTCCTGGTGGTGAGTTTTTGAACTTTTTTAGGGCAGAAAAGAAATTTTCATGACCTCTCTCAAATTATTACCAAAGAGGAATTCCAATTATAATAACCCTGTACATAAATCTTATAAAAACTATTGGTTTATGTGCATATTGCTATATTTAGAAATATATATATTTAATAAATAAGGTAAATCTATATCATTTTAATTGCTCACTGATTATTCTCCATCGAAATTTGTTACGTACATTAGTTCTAACTTTTTTCTCGTTACTTAGAAGATGTAAAAACGACTCGCACCAAAATTGAAATAATAAATAATTTAATAACAGTTTTTTAAAAACTTTTATGCTAAGTCTGAATTATTGATTGCATTGTCTTATGATATCTTCAAATTTTTAATATCCAAAATTATTTTACATTATTGAAAGCCACAGGGCAATAGAATCTGTAATTTACTTGATGAATAAAAAAAGTAAAGTTAGTCGCTTTCATTTAGAAGATAAGTTACTTGAAAAGGTACATAATTAAACACCACTATGATATCATGAATCTTAATTCCATGAAGAAGATTCATGAAGGCAATGAACAGAATTCGTGTAAGGCTGTGAGAGTAACATTTTATTAATGCATATCATAATTTGATGCTTAAATTTCATTTTTTAAAGAAACTTGCTCAATAAATGTTTGTCATAATTCTTTTTTTTAAACTATGTGTAAACATGATGTCGTCTAAGTTTAGGATTTCAAAAGACAAAATGCAATTTACAGCTTTTGAATCATATATATTTTTTAATTTTAGAGTTATTAAAAATGATAAGAAAGCTTTTTCCATTTGGCGACATATTAACAACCAAACCTTATAATTTGACGCGAATATTCACCATATACCTTATTCTCTCTTTTGAGCAATGAAGAGTAGGATCGTAAGAAGTTATCAGCCAAGAAGTACAGAGAAGAAAATAGAAATGAGCCCTAAACAGCCAAGAGAAGTATCGAACGTTATATGTAGTTTTAATTTGCAACTTTTCTAGCAGGCAAAAAGTTTTGGAGCTCGATTGATTTTGAGACGATCAAAAACTATCAGTTTTCTAAATATTGGCGATTGTGAAATACGAGTCATGCAAGAATATAATGTTTTTCTGTCGAGTTTGCATCACTTAACTTTAAAAAAAATACTGTTTTCAAATGATAACTTGAAATTTACGATAGCAGATTCTAATTTATTGGTAATATTTGAAATTAACCACTATTATTTATGATTCCCCACAAACCATTTGGTTGCCAAAGGCGGGTCATTGTGATATAAATTAATATCATAACTTACGAAAGACTGCAAAATAGTGATTTAACAGTAGTCTTACAAAACCACGAGCGGGATTGTGAAGCAGCTTGTGTTAATTTATTTACGAATGTCTGCAACCCTGATAGAGTATTTCATTAAATACGCGAATACTCTCAACGAAATGATGACAGTTTACCTAAGGATATTTCAAAATATATTATCTATAATTCAATAGGTCACTCTAAACTTCACCTGACAGAATCTCAATTTCGCATTCATATTTTTACCACCCTCCTTCCACTCTTGACAACTCATTAAGAGATCTACTCTCCCCAAACCGGTGCTTTAGTTAAAATTCATCAGACATTGGCTTGATTAAGCATTTCTCTACTGTTTAATATACGATGGTCATCGATTTCACACACACATGTGCGTGAAGGACCACCGTAGCGGTCAAGCTGTTGTCCGCCGCCACGCCTCCAAGACCATGGGGCCTTGCTTGTCCACTCTCTTTAATATCAATCAAATATCATCCACACCCAAGTCACAAGTCAGGTTGCCATCAAACCTGATCCCATATCGTAGCCTGCATTAATTATGCGTCGGCCTGCTGTAGCTCAATTAACCAACAATATTTTGTGTGTTCTGTCACATTATCCCTGCGGAGTAAATTAATTAATTTTCCGTTCGGGATTGAGTGTCGGTGTGGATTATGCAAAAGTCCATTCGATTGTTCTTCCCATTTCGACGACCTGGAAGAGGGGTGGTGGGTTGATGCTAATTCGTCAAGGCAGGCAGGGAGTGAGGCACTTTTGGGTTTTAGGTGTTTTCCGGTCGATAGTGGAAATTAGGTGTACTGAACTAGATGGGAAATGGAAAAGAGGAATAGACAATTAGATGCACTGAACATTGTTGAGATAAGTTAAATCTGATTGGTTTTGCTAGTCGTCTGACTAAAAGCCCACTCTGTCTTTTGAAACTGTTTTCAATTTTATATTAAATTAGGTAAAGTCGTTATCGTATTAGAATCGTATACCTTGTTTTATAGAAACTAAACAGATACATAAGGATACCAAAGCAAAGGAATTTTTAATAAGATTAGTCAGTGATTAGATTGTACTAGCATCTTTTTTTTCACAGCAGCTAGTAGATAAATTTGGTTGCAGTTGGAAAGTGGAGAATAAATTAAAGTAGCAAACACAGCAACGCGAAAAAAATTAAAATTTGTGCAAGGAACTATTATAAATTTTATACAATTAATCCTTTTTCATTTTTGTTATTCGAATTCTTTAGGCGAAGACGTTTTTGACAGCGGAAATCCTTGAAATTTAAATATTTTTTTTTACATTTAAATATGATAGCTGATATAAAATTTAATAGATGAGCATGGAGAGTGAGCGATTTTCATTATAAAGCAGTATAAAATATATTTATTTCTTAAACTATTTGTTTCTTTTATTAGAAAATCGAATGCATATTGTGACGTGAAGCTGATTCATAAACACAAATCGATATCCCTCTCTCGAAAAAGTAGATTTGAATAAAATCTCTTCTAAATTAGAATAATTTGTATGTACAGGTTAAATACTTTTGATGAAATGGTATCTATATTTCAAAATAAAATTAAATAATATCGGATATAAAGCAATGTGGAAATCTTTAAAAAAAGGAAGTGCAGGATATTTTTTATAATAAAAAGCCGCTTAAAAATCACTTCTGAGCAGAAAGAAAACAAAATAGATTTTTAAAAAATTCCGCCTGTGAATATTGTAGTATTTCATGTGATTGTAATATATGGATATACAATTGTTAAATGTCCAAAAATAAAAAAAAACATGTAAGTATACCATATATATATATCGAATACCCAAATATATAATAAACAATCTTTTAGAAAAGGTTAACAAAAATGCATATTTCTGTTACAGTTTCTCCTATTAAATACATTTTTAATAATTTTATGTGTTTCCAGTACTTTACACATTTCTCTAATGAGTTGAATGTCATCATATTTTACAAGATTAAAATTAAAAGATAGATTTTTGAAGGTACAAATTGCAACAGTTATCTTAACTACATTCACTTTTAAACATTCATGAATTTGTTAATATAGATTTTTAATATCTCCATCATAAGAGTACGAATGCATCAAGTGATATCAGACGAATCTATTTTGATGAGTGGCATCAAAACATTTGTAGTTGTTAGAATCCTATTATTTATCTATTACTAATCACCTCTCTGTTTCTTACATCCCTCTCTTCAGAAAATGCATTCGTGTGCCAAAGGTCGAAGATCATTTTATTAGCTTTTCTTACTATATTACTTCTTAGCGTAGTCCTATTTAGCATGATCTTTAAAGAAAGCGAATTCTTAGCTTAATTTCAAAACTGGTGAAAACATACGGTTGAATAATGGGACTACGAGACAATTTTGCGTTTCTTTATCACAATAAAATCGCTTGTTCAAAATTATACTACTGAAGGTAAATATCAAAAATGCTCATTTTCTCAAATTTCTTCTCTCTTCTCGAATATTTCTATCAGTAAAAGCGAACGCAAATTTCCCTTTGACTGATAGAAATTCAAGTTATTATAATTTATTATCAGCTGTTACACAATTTTTTGCAACAGTTTTTTTATCGAGTAAATCTACATTTCTAAAATAATTATTTCGCCTCTATTAGTTATAAGCTCCTTTAAATCTTAAAATAATCATATTTCTGAGGATTTTGTTGATAGAAGCACGACACTTTATTTGTACATAGACATTTTACTTATTGGAACTTTTGCATTATGGGTCATGTAAAGTTTAACTTTTCATTAGCAATCACTACAGAATTCAAAGTGCATTTATATACTTGCCTGTATTATTTAATAAAACTTTTTGATTGGAAATTTATGGCTAGATGCAACATTTAAAGACGTAATTGTTCCACTTTTTTGATATACACAATATATAAATGATGATTGTGCAAATATTCCATTTAATTAATGCTACTGCTGGTTGACAAAAATATCTTTATTGCCTATGTTATTTAATAAAACTTATAACTGGAATATATTCTAGAGACAAAATTTAAGGAAGAAAGTATTCCATTTTTTTAGACAACCGATATATAAATAATGATTAGGCAAATATTCCACTTTTTAGACAACCGATGTATTAATGATTATGCAAATATTCCATTCTTTTAGACAACCGATATATAAATGATGATTACGCAAATATTCCGCGTATTTTGAGATACCCAATATATAAATGATGACTGCGTAAATATTCATTCTGGTTGATGTTATTGCTGGTTGACAAGAATTGAGTGATAGTATTTAGTCTTTCTGTGAACTCTTTGAGTTCATAGAAGCTGTTTTTCAACCGATATATAAATGATTATTATGCAATATTCCACTTTTTAGACAACCGATATATAAATGACTATGCAAATATTCCATTCTTTTAGACAACCAATATATAAATGATGACTATACAAATATTCCAATTTTTTTGAGATACCCAATATAGTATAAATGATGACTGCGCAAATATTCATTCTGGTTGATATTATTGCTGGTTGACAAGAATTGAATGATAGCATTTCTGTGAACTCTTTGAGTTCATGGAAGCTGTTTTTCAGTTTTTAAATGATCATACAAAGCTGTTCATCATTGCCAACAATTCTAGATAATGGTTAAGAATATAAAAAAAAATCCCCATTTAATATCTTCAATGTTTATGACTCGATTTTATATCGATTTCATCATCATCACAACATTCTTCCACTAGCTGCCACACCCGATTTCTATCCGATGACAAATGACTCTCCGATAAACCAGACAAGATGGAATCCGATGATGTTTCTGCTCTCTTATCTGACAACATAAAAAATCATAAAGCTTAAAAATGCGACAACATTAGCACATCCCACTCAAGATCAGCCGGATCGCATCCTCGATTACGAACGAAATCCTCAAGATATCACAGCAGGACTCATGACTAATGCGCTTGGGTGAAGGTGCGGACAGGTTATGACTGAGATATATTTGACCTGAAGGGAGGGTGGAGAGGGGTGAGGAGAAAACATGGAAGACTTGTCGACATGCTCCATAGGTTATTTCCCCGAGACTGGAAAACACGAAGATTGGAAGTTGGCTGAAAAGTTTGGCGTGAATTTATATAGCAATAAATTAATATGATGCCATGACAAATGACGGAGATTATAAGCTGGTAATTGGCGCCGTGTTGCATCAATGGGGTATGCGACGGTTGTTAAAAATAGGGTGGTGCTAGGAGAGTTCATTGAGTGCTGAAAGATGAGGTGTCTTGCTCTCGAGACAACTCAATTAAGTAAGGACACTGGTAATACCTGACACTTATAAATTGAATTCAGTGTAGATGTGTATACTTAAAAATAGATTGAATTTCGACATTACTGGGTGATTTCAATTTGCTGGGCAATTAGATGCTATTTTGCTATGAAATGACGGATAAATAAACTATTTTGTCTTCAAAACTTCAATTTTTTTTAGATTTTCGAATCACGAGGGGTCAATTTTTGGACAAAAGTCAGAACCCTAGCTGAAAACATATCCCTGGTTTGAGTCCTTACTTAAGGAGGGCCCTTGATAAAGGTTTTAGGCAGAATTCTTAATTTCTTCCCTTTTTATCATATTTGATACGTTTAATTCATTTTTCTTTGAATTCTTTTTTTCAAATTTGGAAATGCCCATTTGTGTTATAGATATAGCAGCATTAGCAATCTCTAAATGCAATGTATCTTTCTTTTAATATTGAAATTAAATATTTTTTTCAATCAATTTCATTAAAAAAAGGCTTAAATGTTGGTTGGTGATTTCCTTAAAATGAGTATCGTATGTACAGGCACATATTACAAATGTTCAACGAAATATTCAATTTAGTGCTTTATATGTACAATGGATTGCAACAATTCAACCCTAAAGAATGGCGTTAGGAAAATTGTTGTGAATATCTTAGATATTAGTATTTATTCATATTAAGATTCGAGATGTTTGAACTAATTTTCAGAGACTTAGAGTATCTGTAATCTTGAGAGATAAGAGCAGCAAGACGTACATGTTGAAAAAATCGTTGGAAACTATTTATAAATCAAGCCATTTGACATAGTGCTTCTAAGTTTGGCAATTACTTCAAGGGCAATAGGTATTCAGATAGGGGTTTTCAAACGTTTACTTAGATTTTTATTAAAAACTAGTTGGTATCTGGCGCGTTGATGCTACAGGAGAAATAACTTTGGAAATATCGTTTGAAATTTAAAATAATTGTTTTGTTTAATTTGGAATAATAGAAAAAAAAATGATATTTATTTGCATATCTAAAATGAATACATTCATTAAAGTTGAATGATATTTAAAAAATAAGTTTAAACTGATTTTAATCGATTTTTTTAAATTTATTATTCAAGAGATTTAGGATAGGCAATTTTTATTTTTCCGTCTTCAGACGAAACAAATTAATTTCTTGACTGTCCGGTTCTATTATCCAGCATACAACTGGTTATGTGAAAAACATGGATTTTTTTAGATTAAGTCGGCACACTTGAAGTGATTGACCCTTCACATTGTTGTCGGTCATCGAGCATGAAATTAGAATGGGGAACTGCAATCGTTTGAAATCAAAAGGCATGTTTGGGGGGGATAATTTGAATGCATGGAGGGGTCACATCCCTGATAGACATTCCTTTAGTGATAGTTTTCATGCTTCTTACTTCATATTTCTTTTTTTTTTAATTCAGATACTCGTGATCAAGTAGCACGTAAATACAGTCTTTCGGTTGTTGCCCATTTTGATCTTGAGACACTGAAACATGAGAGTTTTCAATTTGTAAACAATCTGCTTAATTTCTTTCCTGTCGTTCCTCGTTTGTTTATGAAGCTCGATTTGGCTAATTTCTAGATGTTGCGCTATTAGATCTATTAAGTGACGAACGTTTAGGAACATTTTTTTTTCAATGCAATCAACACAATATATACTTGTATAATCAAAATATTGTTTGTAGATTCACTTAATAAATAGCAAAATTACAGTTTGCACTGGAAAATTTCCATTATATATAACTTACCTTGAAGGGCATCAATATTAATTTATTTTGTATTTGCGAGATCAGCTCTGAATAATATGTGCGGTTTGCTGCAGACAAAATAGTGTGAAAGCTGAATAACAGCATCCTGTGTAGAAGACTATTTATTCATGAGAAGAAGCACATTAGCGCTTTCACAAAGTATTTTGGATTTCATTTCCCCCACATTGACTAAAATCAATCATAATAATTTTATCTTGCTTTATATATGTTTTATATGTATGATATATGTTAATTCCGATGCGATGTGCTCTTTGACTTTTGCCAATTACCAGTTTAAAAATATAAACTCCACAGAAATACAAGCAATAGGTTTTGCCAAGTTTCATCCCAATCGGTTGAACAGTACGGCAACGTATATGATAAGAACAAACAAAAGTTCATTTTTATATAACAGATATGATATCTGTACTCTGCCTATAATCTTCACGCAGGTGCAAGCAATGAGTTGACCAAGTTGCATTGAAATCGTTTAAATAGTACGCAGCACATAAAGTACAAACAAATAACAATTCATTTTCATATAATATATTTATGTATTCTTTTAGAATTATAATGCTTGGTATTCTTTGATAATTCTAAGTAAAGAACTATTTTTGTATCTTTCGTAATTCATTTAATATTCGTTCGGAATTCTCAAGATTAATATTATAAAATGTGATTAAAATATTTTTTAAAAAATTGAATAAACACAGAAAATATATTTATACCATACAATTGTTGATCCGGTTGAGTTAATATTTTTTTTAATTAAAAAATGCCAAACATTTTATATTTTAATATTTTCAGGAAATGGTGCAAAAAACGCTAAAATTTTATTAAATTTTTAATTATTTCAATTCTATTGGAATGCTTATCCCTAAACTTTCTCGTATACTCTCGAATAAGGTTGTTACCTCAGAGAATGACTTACATAGCATTTACATACAATGACTACGTAATATTAACCTCTAGTTTGAATTTAACACCTTTACTGAGTCTGTAGTGTCTTCTTGGCGAGTTAATTTGACAATAATCTTTGGTCAATAGATGCGGTAAATAGATCCAAAAATAATTTTTATATATTATATAACTATGCCTATAACCATTCCGCAATTGCAAGTAATAAGTATCCGATGAGCAGCACAGCAGATAATAAACATACAGCCAAACATTCATTTTTATTTATATAAAAGATTAAACAAATTTCTCCTGTTATTTATCATGTAGTCAAACTCCCTTTTTACACGTCTTTAAATGTTCAATACGTTGACATCCCAGTAATTTCAATTTTTTTCTGCGAAGTTTTCTTTATGATTTGAATAAAATTTAAAGTATTTTACATTAATACTTCTCATGTTTTAGCATTTGAATGATTTGCTATTAAAAGGATGTAGTTTTAACAGTGAAAACTGAGAGATAAATGTATTATCATGGTGTAAATTGAAAACTTGTTCCTTTGCTGTCAGAAAGGATATAATTCCAATCGTTGGTTTTCGAGTTAACTCAAGCGATGGAGTTGCCTGTCTCATTAGTTTGTTGCAATATAGATGTAGCTCCTGGTGCAACCGCCGGTTTTCTGGAAACTTGAGTAACTGGAGCTACCGTCTTTTTGCAGCAAACCCTTCATTTGCACTTAATGATGCGGATATTACGAAGACATTCAGACAGTTTGCTTTGCACAAATAATTTATGCAATACAATAATGAGAAATTTTAAAAATAAAATAACGATAGATAAATCAAATTTGAAACATTATCTCGTATTTTGTTTGGATTAAAAATTCGAATCTCTTTTAAATTTGTTTCACGATTCTTCGCATGAAATTGTTCTAGAAGAAAAGAACAAATGGAAAGTGTTAATGTTTCATATAAGAGTCATTTCCTTCCTACATATGTTTTTTTTTTAATTTTTAACTTTTCTTAATAAATTTTTTCTGCTAATATTGTTACATGCTTCTGGAAACAAAACCGAGAGTGGTCTCCTCGAAGCTTTTTATTAAATGCATGCTATTGATAGCATACCATTCAACATCACTTAGAGTCGAACTAGCCTATTTGAAAGCGATATTAAGTGATTAATCGTTAGGAACAGTTTATACACAATTACTAGAAATGCGTACTTTGGAAGCGCCTTCCTTCCTTTTTTTGATCGATTAAAACCAAATTTTGGATTAGAGCTGCAATTATAATCAAACTAAAATACCAATTTTCATAAATTTAAATTATTGGGGTTTTGAATCATCTCTTTTACGTAAATTTTGAAATACAGACGGTCGATCTCTTGAAGGATTTGATTCCAAATTTGATGCGTCAAATTTAGACATATTCAATCTATGTACCAAAATACATGTTAAATCTATGCACTAAATTTTATTTATTGACTTCTCTTTGTTATGTAGTTATCATGTTGACTTACATAAAGACAGCCAGACAAATAAACTTCATCTGAAGGAATTCCGTCTAAAGTTTAATAGAAACTTACAAATTTGGGTTAGAGCTACAATTATAATCAAATACAATGACCAATGACCATATTGTATTCATCTAGCTCAAAACTCTGTTTCAAAAATGCGATTTTCGAATTCAAGGATTTGTAAAACCTGGAAATTCGTCAAAATTCTTGAATTTGAATTTTTTAATGATTGCAATATTGTCTTTGAACACTTTGTATACCAGATGGTGAAAATGATTAAGCAGGAATGGATTTGAATTTTAAGGTGACAAATTAATTCAGAAACAAGTAGGCTTGACACTTTCTAGTTTTAGTTATGATATGTGTGTCTATCTAAAAATGCATGTAATTATTTATATTTTAAGAGCCTATTTATACCAAGAAAAATAAGTAGAGAATTTATTAATACGAATTAAGCGGAAGATCTCATTATTTTAAAATGTAACTTTAAAAAAGTCACCAGCAAATAACAAGACTAGAGAGAAGAAAAAGATAAAAGATTGAACGAATGAAAATTTTTACTGCGTGTTGCCTAATTCGACTGGCAAATTCAGAGAGGTGATAGTAAGCATCAAGAGAATGAAATGAAATGAAATATGAATTTTTCTTCCGAATTCGGCAAACTCTCTGTGTGGCACTGATATCACATCGACAATTTCTGGTTCCCATTTTTGTTTTTCTTAAATATCTTTAACACTCCTGAATTCTCACACTAGCCACTTATACCAAATTATAGAATACTAGCTGGAACCCGGCGAGTCGCTGCCGCCCACAAAATAATATTAAGGGCAATCAATTAATAATTTGGTAATGTTTTATCGAACTAGGAAGAACAGTACGACAGATCATAAAATACGAACAAATATCCTTTTTTATGTATTAGATTTATGTATTCTTTTAGAATTGTAAAACTGGTTTTCTTTCAGAATGGTAATGAAAGAAACTATTTATTGTATCTCTTGATTCGTTCAATATTCGTTCGGAATTCTCAAGTTTAATTTTAGAAAATGTAATTAAAATATTTTCTTTCAAAATTCATTAAACATAGAAAATATATTTATATCATATAATCGTTAATACAGTTGAAAAGATAATTTTTTGAAAATTAATATGGTGCAAACTTATTTGTACTGTAAAGTTTTTGGATGTTTCTGTAAAAAATTTAATTAAAATTTAAAATCCCCAGGATTGGTCTCCCAAAAATTTTCTATCATAATCTGTAACTAAGTTGTTACCTCTGAGAATGACTTGCAAGACATTTGTGTTCGATTGCTACACAATATTAATTTTTAACTCGGATTTAGCATTTCTACTGAATCTATTGCGTCTTCTCGGTGAGCTATTTGGAGATTTATCTTTGGTAAACAAATGCGGTTGAGATCCGAATTTGTATTTTAGATAATTTTACTCTGCCCATAATCATCCCGTAGATTTAAGAAATAAGCTAACCAAGTTTTATCGCAATCTAATGAACGATTTAGAAGGGCATAAGAGACATTCAGACAAACATTGATTTTTATTTATATAGATAAAATATAAAATTTCTGACATTTTCAAGCTTTTTTTTTTCAAGTTAAACTACTTTTTAGTTTTCAGTCATTTACTATCTCCTAGATCATCAAATCCGCATGTTACCATCATGAAAATAATCTTTTCTTAAGAATGAGCTTTCACTTAAGAAAATTTGTAATTGAAACACTATTTGTTACTTTTTTGATTAATATTTTTACACTTTTCAACCGTTCGACTCTCTCTATTTTTGCATTTTTGCCCTACTAAACACGGTTTGGGACCCCAGGTTGTATGTTGAGTCCTTATTCTCCTGTTTGTATTATCACTCTAAATTTGTCGATTGAATTCGGGAACATCTTGTATAATTAGACGTGTAACTAATTTTAAATTTTTTCACCACTATATTTAAATATACGACCTATTTTCCAAGCAATATTGAGCTGTAACGAAAAACCATTCTAAACTTAAATTCAACATCTCCGAAATTTTAAAAAGGAAAAAAAGCTTTAAAAACTCAATATTGCTGATAAGGTGTAATTTAAAAAAAATTTTTTCAATTGCATGAAGATAATTGAAATCTCACTAAGATTTAGGTTAACTTTTCGATCAAGTCTATTGACAAGCATAAATTTCGATTAAGCACATTGACAGATGTAACTAGGCAACATATAAGAGGAAATTGGGTCATTTATTTAAGCAACCTGGAAGAAAAAGAAAGGGATAAAAAGAAGATTGTAGATTGCAAGAGATTGATAGATATATTCGAGTTTTCAAAGCTCTTTGGTTAGACTTGAATCTGCGTAAATTACAAAGAGTCATAATTTGCATTTTAGTCTTTAAGATAGTTTGCTCTCTTGCGCTTTGTTTTGGTATTAGGAGTTTTTATAGTTTTTCGTAATATACAATGCGGTATAATTACATTGTATTTTCAAAAATATGTTAACTTAATGTATTATCATTTAAAATTTTAAAAACACAGATTAAAATTATTTTTATTCATGGTCTATGAACTTTTCCCGTTATTATCAAATATTTATTCTCAATAAATATTTATTAAATTCATTTATTTTATTGTTCATTTAAAAGCTAATTTTCCAGGTGAAGATTAATATGTATGTGTGAATGTGTGCGTACGTATAATGTTAGGTTTATGATTTTTATTTAAATATTCAACTTCGATGATTTACAAGTAACTTTTAACAATTTGAATAAAGTTCAAACCTTAAATTGATTCTCAGACAAATTTTAATACGAAACTGATATTCATCTATGCTATTTCTTCAATAACTGATGAATGTTTAACTATAATTAATGAAGTGTTTCATTTAGATATAAATCTGATAGTTCGTTTGATTGAAATAAACCTTTCGTGGCCCAATTTATTTCATTTACGTGTTTAATGATCTAGTATTAACCAAAACATAATTTAAGGTATGTTTTGAAATGGAATATTATTCGAATATTTAGACCTATGGTATTATAGACATAGATACCTGGGAAATATTATGATACATATTGGAATATATAGACAATGATTGATAATTTGAAAGCTCACCTTTCCTATAAACAAATATTACGCTTGGTGAAATTTTTTTTGAATTCTCTTTCATGCACCCGATGAAAGCCAAAACTACTGAACAATATATCATTTTCACGAAAATCAAAAGAAAAACTTATTTTATCTTCATTCCATACCAAGATAATTTTTGTTCCTTCAGAAGAGGGACGACATGTGGTTGAAAAATCCTGTACGTATCTGGTAGCACTGGCTTTGGTATCTATTGATAAGTTCCCATGTCTTCACAAGAAGACAGCCTGAAAATATCACGAACGAAAAAAATACTTCCCTCAAAATATTAAAAAAGCACTATCTTGACCTGTTATCAGATGTCCCCGAGACACAGTTCTGGTTGGTTGATAAATCACAGATCTACAAGCAGTTTTATCGCAGAGTGAAGCCAGTAGACAATTTCGTGTTTAACTATCTCCAGTATAGCTTGTTATTATCGATTTTTTTTCCTAGAAAATTCTTCAGATTTTTTTTTTTTTTTTGGAAAATCAGTGGTTAGTCAAGATTGATTATTGTCCTTAGATCACCAGAATTCTGGATTCTCCTTCTCCCATATCCATAATATATAAAATTTCATGTAGGGATCATTCTGATTTTTATTATACAGGGTGGCCCAGAAGTCACTTTACATTTTGAAAATTAAATAACTTTTTTTCTATTAATATATTCCTTTTTCTCTTTTCAGAATTAAAAAATGTAATCCCTGGAAATTTTTGGCATGGATAAGTTTACAACAGAACAACGAGTGAAGATAATTGAATTTTACTTTGTAAATGGACGGTCAATTGTTGCAACAGAGTCAATACAATCATTTAAGAAAAAGTTATTTAATTTTCAAAATTTTCAAAACTTACAGAGCCATGCTGTTGAAAATGCGTCACTAAGTTCCTTATTGCAGGCCTACTAGGGGGATGTCGAACATTAAAATGGCGCATATACGATCTTTGCGTTGCAACAATTGACCGTCCATTTTCAAAGTAAAATTCAATTATCTTCACTCGTTGTTCTGTTGAAAACTTATCCATGCCAAAAATTTCCAGGGATTATATTTTTTTAATTCTGAAAAGAGAAAAAGAAATATATTAATAGAAAAAAAGTTATTTAATTTTCAAAATGTAAAGTGACTTCTGGGCCACCCTGTATGTAATAGTACATTTTCGAAAAGATCTAAGATTCCTAAATTTTGCTTTGTCACTTTGATTGAAGAAGGTGGTAAGAATATCGATTGAAATTTCGATTTCGATTTGGATTTCTAATTGTTGAATGAATAAATTGTAAAAAGAAGCAATAGTTAGTAACTGGAAAAAAATCTAAGTCAGTCATCAAAAAGTCAAACCGAACAAAATTTTGTTTGGTTTGAGGTTTTATGGCACAAGCATCTATATGAAGGTCATACTGCTCCAAATAACAGTACTTCTAGTTGAAAGTTTAAAAAGAATATTTTCTATTAAAATGATATATCAACAACATTTGGTAAAACTATGATAAATTGTAAAATCTCTCAATGAAACCATTATGGTGAGGTCACCAGAGCTCTGGATTCTTCTATTCCTCATATCCATAATATACAGGATTTGAATAATAGATCGTTCTGATATGATTATATGCAATTGCAGATTTCCGAGTAAACTATTACTTGAGGTATCTGGGTTGGTGAAGGTGGCAGGTATACCGAATGAAAAAAGCTATTTTCTAATTGTTTAATAAATAAATTGAAAAAAAATGAATTAAAAATATCAAGATTTTGTTCGGTTTGAGATTTTATGGCGCAAGAACCTGTAAGACGGTCTTTCTGCCCAAACCAAGTTTATTTTCAGTTTAAGGTTCAACAAAAACAGTTCCTATTAAAATGATACGATATTATTTATTAAAATGGTAAAATGTTGATAAATTTCAAAAAGTCATAGTTCTAGTATCCTTGAAGATTTTCTACACCCAAAATTTCTTCTACATGTCATCATCAAAAATAGTGGAAAGCTCTGTAAGAAAGTATATCTGAATAAAGGAATTCAGGAAAGTGTTCAAAAATTTCAAGAATAAAGCGAATCACCCACTTAAATGTCAAAAATATTATTCAATATATAATTATAAATATCTTATTTTGTATGGTATTCGCGATGTATAGAGATTTGTAATAGGATAAAAAAATATTATAGGCTTGCAATTTGTATTTACGGGAAGGCATGTAAAAAACTTTTCTTTTTCCCTTAATATAAATTTTATAATAACTACAGTGGTTGTTATTAAATAGATTTATTTTAAAAAAATCAATTGTTGGAAGCCTAGAATGGTTTTTTAGCTTTAATAACAAAATTAATTTGAAGTCACAAATAGTTATTTCAAATCAATCGGATATTTCTGATTATTGACCTTTAGTCTATAATTGATAAAATGTTATGAATTTATATTCAGTGTTTGGATTGTCCTTTTTATATTTATTAATAGTAATTTGTTCAAAACTTATATAAAATTACTAGTAAGATTTAAATTTAAAATTTTCTTCCTTCTTAATATTCTAAGCTGAATTTGAACACAAAAATTTGAATGGTAATGTAGTTTCTGCCTTGATCATATATTTTTTTAGTGTGCTTTATTTGGAACTTTTTTTAAAAATTTGATGCATATTCTGATTAAAAATTTTAAAGATAAGAACTAATAAACTAATTACTACTTATTTTTTGAAATTTTGTATCATGTTCAGCTATTTTTTGAAATATAGATGTAGATTTTAATGACACAAAAGCAAAAAAAGCAACTGTACTGAATATTTTTCCGAGATGAGGAATGCATAAAACAGAATGCTCGAAAAGCCGAAATCATCAGGAAAAAAATAACATGACTAATATTTCCCTGTATTTAATTAACATAACCTACCCAATTTTGTTTTGTATAAAAATAAATACTTAACGAAATTCCCAATCTTCAAAAAAAAAAAATTGAATGCATATTGCAGCATTTATTTTTAAATATTTTCAAGTAATAAATTATTGAATTTCATCTCTGCGGCAATATTTAAACAAATAGGACTTCCCTTTGTATATGGGCCCATTTGAAAACAAAAACATATTTTCTAAGATGAATACCTCTTTTTGGCAGACTAATGTTCTCTATGAAGCCATTCACTTGAAAGTATTCAATAACATGACCAGAAACACAGACTTTAACAGAAGGAAAAACATTCCATATGGAAAGATATTTAAGATAGATTCCTCTTTTGAAAAATGGAAATTCACTTTCTTGGGCAGAAAACCGTTTAAGCCACCATGCTTACTTTTCGATGGAGCCACGAAATGTTCTGGAAATCTTCCAGATTCATCTATTTGTCGGACCTGGAGAGTTGAATTTTTTTTTCTTTCTGGAAACGATTTAATCTTTTTTCTGTTGAGAAAGCAGAGCCTTCAAAAACGCACAAACCAATGTTTGAAGAAAAGAGCTTCAAATGGTGTTTTTGTTTGTCCTTTAAATTTGGGCAAGACATTTTTGTTCGTTCAAGAGTTGTGTTCTGGTCAAACAACGATTGTTCCTTCTCTTTAAACTCTGCTTCGAGAAGTTGTAAAGTAAACTGCTGGTGTGAAAAGCCGCGATTGTTGATCGAAATCGCTTTTTGTTTAGCTAAGCTCTCTGGTGGAAACGGGAGTGAAATATAAAACAAACTGGACTTTTTAGATAAAATATTAAAACCATAGAAGATTTTAAGGTGTGAGCAATAAAATGAATAAATAATTCTTTAAATAAAAAAAAACATCTTAAAACAGGGAAGTGCCGATATTGATAATTAAGATAAATGGAAACTTTAATCATATTCCTGATATATATAAATTTTTACGAAACTGTTAATTGCTACAAGAATGTTGAAAATTTTTATTATAATCTTTTGATTATTATATGAATATTATTATTAATATTATATTCAAATTTTAAATTAATGAATTATTATTAGATACTTGTTATGTTACTTGCTATTATTTTCTTTATATTATTATTAATTACAGCTCTTTGCCTACAATTGACTTATTTTTTTAATACATAACGAATAATTCAAGCCATGCCATTTTACTAAGCTAAATTAGCATATAATATTACCAATAAATTAAAAATTTATCTTTTAGACGAGATAACGGAAAAATGGTTATAAAATAAGTTTATTGTCAATTACTTTT
This sequence comes from Argiope trifasciata, assembly GCA_026543055.1. Classification (NCBI taxonomy): domain Eukaryota; kingdom Metazoa; phylum Arthropoda; class Arachnida; order Araneae; family Araneidae; genus Argiope; species Argiope trifasciata. The sequence continues at coordinate 2,257,356 of JAPMOQ010034492.1, forward strand.
TAAAAAACGTTAAGAACTAAATTAAAGGAATACCAGATTTTTTTAAAAAAATAATGGCAATTAATTAATTTGATTACCTACTTTATTTTATTTATTTATTTTACAATGTAATTTTTTAGGAATTGAAAATGTAACATATCTTCCTTTTTGAGTTTCATTTTATATAAGTCGTTTTTGAGTTTCATCTTGTTTACTATATCTAGCTCACCAAAAAAAAAAACAAAAAAAAACTTGAAGCTGCATTACGAGATTTTTTTGGATGGTGTAGTTAAACATTTGGGCTCTGTACGTAATTCTAGATATAGTAAATTAACGAAAAGAGAGAAATATAGAAATTCTTCGATTTAACTTTATTCCAAACTTAAGAACATTTTATTAATTTATATAACTGAAACGCAAGCACAGTTGACCTTTTTATAATAAAACCTATCCTACAGTTTCCAAAGCTGAAATGCCATGTTAAGGAAATCATTCGAATTTTTTTTTTTGTGTGTGTGTGTGTTTCGGAATATTTTCCCTTAAAAGCATTTAAGATTCTAGCTGCTTATCGCGCGGTTTCCGAGAGTGGTTTTCGAGACTTGGCAATCACTCTATTTTCTGTTGCATCCCTCCCTTTTTGCAATTTAGAGTTTTTATTTTAACATTAACGGATTTTAATCATATATTAATTGTCATGTAACACATAATATCAGTTCACTTTATTTGAAAAATATTTGAGCTCATTTCCAAAACATCGCATTAAATGGGGATTTTAAGGGTTCAGAGGATTTCACAATACTGTGAAATATATTCATTTCGATCAATCAAAGTTCGAATAAGTAGAATTCTTACGTAAACGAAATTTTATTATCCAATAAAACAGCAAGTTTATATTTACAAGTGTTCGAGTATACAATATATATTACAAATGTTCTCATATAAAACAAGTGTTCTCATACATAACAACAAGAATTATAAAACGAAAAGTATTCTCATATATAGCTACAAGAATTATAAAACAACAAGTATTCTCATATATAACTACAAGAATTATAAAGCAACAAGTATTCTCATATACAACTACAAGAATTATAAAACAAGTATTCTGATAGTAAACTCTATTGGACAAACCAATTTTAATTTTAATAACGCTGCAATGCGCGTTACTGTGAGATTAGTTTCAGATTTGAAATGCCTTTTTATAACCGTCACATTATCTAGTTCAGTCGAAGCTCGAAGAATCATAATTCCAATATAATCACATTTTTCTCTCCCAATAAATTCTATCGGACAAACCGGCATTGACTAACTTCAGCCCAAACAGCATTGTGAAACATATTTCTCGTGTCTTCTTCAACAAAGACCGATGAATTATCGGTTCTGCGCTTTCCTTTTCTGTGCGGTTTTTTCACGGAGATGGATCGTCACAGAACACACTACCAAGTCCACAGGCCATAAGGAAATATAAAACAACAAGTGTTCCCATAGTAACAGGAATAGCCCCAAAGTGTCTGTCGACAAGACGGATCGCTGAGAAAGAACAGAGCCGTTTGAAGCGTTGAATATTACGTGCCAGAGGGACATAATGGATTCTCCATCAAAGCATTGCTGGACAAAAGATGATGAAGATGTCTCTGTTATTATTTGGCCCTTAAATACCGACAACTCGTCAACGGATTCTTTGCTGTCTTGTATTGTCTCGGGAAGAAGGGAGATTAATAGGGTTCCAGCAAATAGGGGAGGTTCTTTCACCTATTTCTGTTTGCCTTCTTCCTTATGGAACTGTTACTTTGAAGTTTTATGGTAGGCATCGACATGTCTTGAGTGTGCAATTAGCTTTCGTCTTTGGAAAATGCATGTGTATTGTCCCTTTTTCATCCTGAATATAAATACATGTAATAAATCACATTTACTAAATGAAACAACAGAAACAATCCTAAATTCGTATTTTTGAAGGAAGCTACATAAATTATTATTCATGGTAGGCATTTTAATTATGTTTATGATATATTCGTAAA
>JAPMOQ010034492.1:2259881-2284963 GCA_026543055.1 Argiope trifasciata
AAATTTTAAATTTTAAATGAAACAAATTCTTATTCTTTAAACAGTTATGTTAGATGTATTTAATTATTTATATGATATGCTTATAAATTCGCTTGGTACTAAGTAAATTGTAAATGTACTCAAAGAAACAATGTTTAAATTCTTATTCCTAAACCAATTATGTTAGATATTTTTTATTATTTCTATGATATATTCGTAAATTCGTTTGAAGCTCAAAATGAAAGTTGGTTATAAATTAAAAGATTATTTTTCTTTATTTTTGAAAACTCACAAACTTCACACTGCTGTATCTAGTATAAGTTGTGTTGAACTTCAGTTCATGCTTCCATCAGGGTTAAATTTTGATTAAAAAATAAAATTCAGGAATTATAATTTAATAATTTAATTTATTAATTTATTTTAAAAATTATAATTTTCTCAAATGAATTATTGAAATTTTATAAAGAAATGGCAATGAAAATATGTCAGATAAGATATAAAACTTTTTTTATGCATAGTTCATCTCTTCCTCAGATTTTTCGTTGAGAAACTATATAAATATTTAATTAAAAACAGATTTATATTATTTAAATGTAAAATATATTTAATTTCGTCATCTACAGTTTCAAGAAATTTATTGTATAGATTCTATGGTTGTACATGATAACGTTTATTAAATAAATCCAGCATTTATTGAAATATATTCGAATATTATTAAATAAATTCTTATTTTCTACTTTTTAATTAAAAATTCTAACAAATCTCAATTTTTTAGAGTGGATAGCCATAGGAGGCATTTATTTTTTTAACAACCATTTTAATTGCCAGATATAATGCCTCTGATTTTTTTAACATATGTTCGAAAACACAAACCCTAATTTCTTCACTTCTTTTCGCAAATAAATTGCATACATAAATTAAAAGGTAATTTTCTGCATTTTTTTAAATGAAATTTTGCTTCCCATAACCATTTAGAAAAAATAATGAATATGTGCTGCTGTGATTTTTTAAAACTCTTGCATTGAATAAAGGATAAGATTAAAAGTTAAGAAATAAAATTATGCTTATTTTACGATAATAAATAATTCAGTTTCCGAAACTATCTTATCTTCACACCTTAAGTTTTAAATTAGCAAGTGTTCTCTATCAATTCTTTACTTCGACGGCTTATTTTTTCCCCTTCAACCTCTTAATTGGAATCTTTTTCTTCTCATTAATAATTTAAATTTTTTTCATCAAAATATTTTATTTTCTATCGAATTATAAATCATGAATAAATAATAAAATAAAGTAGAAAAATTTTCCAATCTACTTTTTATTTCATGTATTTTGTTGTTAACGTGGCAAATTATAATTTATGTTATGGTGGAATGTACGAAGCTATAAAATTAGCATTCTTTATTATTTCCTATAAATTAAATTCATATTGCCTAATATTTAAATATTCTATAAAAAAGTTATGTTTTATTTTTTTCTAAACCATTTAACAGCTTGAATCATCAAATAACGTTAATTATTATGTTATTACATTGCATTCCACCTTTTGATATTCAAAAATACATTGTTCTAATTATATTAATTAAAATAGGAAGAATGTTAAGAAAGAGGAATTTTTATTGTTTAATATTATTATACGTTTTTTGTGTTTGAAATGTCTTAAGATTTTTTGTTTTGGAGGGGGAGGGGAGAGAATACGTAGTTTTTGAAAATAATATACTGTGCCAAAAAGCAATAACTGAAAAAAGAAAGATAATTCCCCTTTGAAAGTGGAAACAATCATTACGACAATGAAACCCTGGAGAATTGCAAACAAAAGAAAAAAATATTTAAAAAAAATCAAAGCATATGTTGCTTAAATTTCCCCTCTTGTTCGGTCCCCCCTCCTCCTAGCATAAAGAAAATACAAAAATAAAGAGAGAAAAAAGATAAATAGAAGGAGAAAAAAATAAATAAACAAGGGAAAAAAACCATTAAGTAGTAGTAGGGAAAAAAATAAATAAAAAGCGTTCTTCGACTTTTAAGTTCTGTCGTGACGTCATCGACGAGGCAAATCACGTGACAAAAATCAGAGAACATCGGAATGCGTGGAATTTTCGTTCCCGCATAAAGGCCAGGAAAACGCGTGTCCCCGCATTATAAACAGAGTGGGCTGCAAAGTCCGTAAAAGTCAAAAAGTCCTCTGCAGAAAAATATTTAAGCGAGTCCCCCTGGAAAATTCCTGGCATAATACGACATCGGATCTTCGCTTTTCACAATTAACTTTGGAATGCCGGTTCGGGCATAGTTGTGCTTCTCCAAGACCCCTTTCCTTTTGAGTGCTGGAAGGGAAAGGAATATGATGCTACAGTGGTGAAAATGATTGTTGTGTTTTGTCTCGAGTTGAAACGCAGAAAAAACTATATCGGTAGTAAAGTTAGTTAACTACAGATAACTAAATAATAACTGTCATGCAGAATTGGAAAGAATGTGAAGTTATCGATATGATTGGGTTTATAATGAAAGGCAACTCGCAATAGGTGATTAATTACTTTATTACTGGATAATGATTATAGTGTTTCTATAAGCTATTTATTGTTAAATTTAACAAAATAAAGGTAAAATCTAGATAAAGAGTGACATAATGATAATAAATGAGACTGGAAAGTAATCTTATTTTTTTTTCGCTTATAATCAACAATAACGGATTAGTAAACATAATTATGAGTGGTATGCATAAAATGTTCGCTCCTTATGTATATGTGGTTATATAAAATGCTAAAAACATCTTATTTTGTCTTAAGAGGTCATCTAAAAACAGACGTGGGGTTTTCACATACATTTCGGCTAAGCCATTGAAGAAGATACTTGTATTAGATCAAATAGAGATTAATGGATTCGATTTATACACAGCTATACTAGAATTAATACAGGGTTTCTCAAAAGCCTTGATTGCGGCTTTTATTCTTTAAATATTGATTATAAACATACACTGGGAATTACGAAGTTATTTAAAAAAGGCTCAAATGCTATGGAATCTATTAATATTATCAGAGGATTAAACTTTAAAAAAGTACAAAGTTTACATTTTTATACGGACCCAGTACAAAAAATTCCCATTAAGTAAAATGTGCACCATTCTTTAATAAGGACACGTACAAAATTTCAGAATTTTATCATAAAAAGTCTCAAAGATGGCTGAAAACAAAGTTGGTGAAGGGTCAATCACAATTTAAAATGGAAATGTTTAAAGTTTCAGTACAAATGACGAGACGCTCTCCTTGCTCGAAACGTTCCTCTTTGGGAACTCATATTAAGACATCAAATTGTGGTTTAAGTCAGAATTTATGCAGTTTCAGATCTTTTAGACTTTTCGCGATAAAATGCTTAAATTTCGTACATGACCTTAATAGAGGATGGGGCACAATTTACTTACATGAGTTGTTTTTTTTTTTACTAGGTCCGTATAATAATTTAAATTTTGTATTTTTTAACGTTTAATCACTTGAAAATTTTAATCGATTTCATAGCATTTTGCATCGTGTTTTATGTAACTTTGTGATTTATAGTTTATGTCTATGATCAATATTTAAAGACTAAAGGTCGAGATTTTTGGAACACCCTGTGTAATTTTTTAAATTGAAGAAAATCACATTTCCATTTATCTAAGAGTACTATAAAACTTGAAGCTGATGGAACGTTATCAAAGTAAAAAAAAAGATTATTTAATTATATTAGAAAGGATGTTTAATGAACTCCACAAAATATATCTGGATTGTCTAAGAGGATAATAAATCAATCTTGGTGAAAGTCGTTGATTTTTGTAAATGAAATAATTCTAACAATAGAGTAATAATTCCTATCTTCTATTGTGTCTCTTCATAACTGAACAAAAATTGTTTTTTAATCAGGTTGGTAATTTACTTTACGATGCCAAAAAATGTATGGAATAATTGTTCATTAGAGTTTAATCGTTTTGATAAAGTGATAAGTATGACTAATAAGCAAATAATAATGATTGTTTTTAAAACATGCCCATGATAAAACAATGAAAATTAATTTGACTGGTGCAATTTTCCACTTTTAGGTTAGGAATTTTACTATATGTATTTACGTATGTATGAAAAAGTTTCATTAATTCATGATCAAAGTTCAGATAAATTTAAAAATTCACTAATCTTTACTAATCTGCCATAGAAACACTGAGTTTTTCAGTCATCATGATCAAAATGTTTTTGTGAAGCTTTTGTACTGCCTAATTCCAGTTTTTTTCCAACTTGAAAATTTTTTAAAAATTTATTTTCCAAAGAAATAACAGAAAAATTAGTTCTTTTAATACTAAATGAACACTCATTTTTCAATGCAATACAAGATTTATCAGCTTGACTTTTAAACAATTGTGCCCTGTTTCTTCAGTATCTAGGGATAGAGACCATAAAATGATAATCTTGAGACTCAGTGTACCTAAAATCCGATGTGGAAATTGTTAATTGTAACATAGTAAAATATTTTTATGAAAAACATTCAGTATATGTTCGACAAATGCAATCAAACGCTGAATATGGGAGTAGTTGTTTACCTTCACGAATATTCCGGAACTAACAAGAGATAAAAACGCAGGCAAAATGAATATAAAAGACAACATTTTTAGAAGTTAACAACATGAGCAGCTAGCAAATCGCTGATGAAATAACAAAACTTGCAGTGCAAATAGTGGCAGGAGTTTAATAGATGACGAACTATTCGATAAAGCATAACCCTTCTTGCAGTTTTCACAAGAATATCCACATTTCGAATTTTTGAGATCTTCAGATCCCAATAGAAGAATGACCATAATTCTAAATAATTTCCAAAATCTTTCTTTCTTTGCCAAATTTGATGACCAAATCGCTAATAATCCTCAAATAAGTCCCAAAGCTGATGATCATAGACTTGATATATGTTAATAATCACTGTAAATACAATTTTTATTACCATAAACATGGCAGAAAAACTGTATTACAACTTTGTAGCAATATCATTCCTTTGGTTAAGTGTGGAGGGGCAATGGATTTCATGTGCCATACACCCATTCTCGTATTCGAAACGATGAAGCTCATCTTTAAACTAACCCTAGCAATTTCAAAAGGAAATGTTATTTCAACCAAACTAAAATAAAAAGCAAAGATACGAATATACACTATCAGATGAACAAGAGAATAAAATAATATTTATTACACTAAGATTATCTTTGTTTTATAAATATTAGCAGACTGCAGACAAATTTTACAACCACTCGTTTTAGAAATCGATTTCCGAAAAATTTTACTAATAGGAAATTTCTTTTTTTTTAGCTCTAGTGAAGATTTACAATTCGTTTAATATATCAACAAAACAAATGCTTACAATTTATCTACAAAATACTCAGCAGACTTTGAAGAACTTAGATCATTGATCTAGTTTTCAGTTTAAATATAAAAGCTTTCATTTAGAAAAGGAGGAATATACTTGAAGCACTTAAGAATATTGTCTGTTCATTTAGAAAATGAGTAATTTTATGTAGCATTTTTAAGAAATTTATTCTGTTTCTCAATATAATCATTGTATTTATCATTGCAAATTTATCATATTTACAATAATAAAGATAAGTTCATATAAATTGGAACAAAATATTTAAGCACTATTATAGTGCCAATCAAACTTAAAATTGCAAAGTTACAGATGAAATGAAAAAGTATCTCAAAACGATTTTTCAATCCAAACTTGAATCTAAATAAATGGTTTCAATATGGTGAAAAAACTTGATATTGCTACAGAATTCGTCTGATGAATTCTTCATATTGCTTTTACAAACAACATATTTTCTACTTTAAAAGTGTCGTAAAGATAAGTTGTTTTTTACTATTTAAAATGAAATTTGACCACATAACTCAAAGGATGCAATAAGATAAAATTACCACATTAACCATGAATTATTCTCGGATCTGCTGTGTTATTTTCAAAGAGATTCGTGCCCCAAGAAGAATTTTTAATACAATTGACAATGTATACTTTTATTCCGATATTCTTTCGAAGTTGGAATGATATTTCAAGAAGAATAAATATTTTTTGATAAATAATATCGATGTTGAGTTCAAGAGTCATATTAAATTAAAAGGTTACATTATCAGATATAATTTAACAGTAAAACTATCAAAACTCTTATAAATTGTTTCCAAAAGCTTGTGCCACATTAGGAGTAAACTATTTTGAATCAAATTCCCTGATGGACACCTACATAAAAAAAATTTCGTTATACATAGGCGCATATCGTATGATCCTTCATATTTTTTCTAACAGGATATAAAAGCTAATATGGTGAATATATGACCGAAAGAGAAAAAATATCATAAGATTCTTTATTCGTAGCATATAGAAAGTCATTTATTTCCAACTGAAATCCTGAAGATTAATTTTAGAAATAATAAAAATTAGAGGCATTGATCTTTGCGCATTTATTACTTTGAAAAGCAAATATTTCTACAGAATTAACATGAATTAAAAATGAAACCAAACACTAAATTATTTGAGTCTTTACACATTAGCGATCATACCTTTAATTGTTTTTGAATCAGGATCACAAAATTTCTTGAATTGGTCTTCAAAATTTACACAAGGCAACAAAACAAGGCAAAGACTTTACACTTCAAGAGCCTCTCACTGCGGAATACATTATAATTGAGAATGAGAAACTTCCAGCATAGTGTTTGGTTCTTGACATCTTGGTGGTTATGTTAAAAAAAGAGGGACTGATTCCTCCCATCGAAGACAAGACGTACTTCCCAAGGGAAAGATTACACCGTGGCTGCTGATGGCCCTTTGTTCTAAACCACAGTCATTCAGATTTTTCCATGTACCTTCCAGATCGGAGTAGTCAGATTGTGGTTATTTCTTTGAAAAACTGACTTTTTTTCAGAATTAACATAAACTGTAAACTGAAATAATAAAGATTTCCGAGTATTTACACATTAACTATCCTTCTGTTAATTGCTTAATTGAATTTGAATTATGTTCTAAAAGTGGTTTCAACTGATCTTTAAAAAAATTTAGACATCCATGACAAAATTATACAAGAAACCGAAGTGCTCTTTTTAACATGTTCAAAAGCAAGTTCAGTTTACATAAGTACTATCCGTCTGTATCCACTGTAAGTGACTTAACATACAACTGTCACAACGTTTCCATCATAAAATTATACATCACAAATTATAATGAATCGACAGAATTTCAGATCATAATGTCTTAACTGAATGCCGGTAACTTAATAATCAGGCAATAGCCAACAAATCCTGATGTTAAATGTGATTGAATTATGATCACAAAATGGCTTGAATTGTTCTTTAAATAACTTGAACAACAAGAACTGAATGATTCAAGGAGCTGTATTGCTCTCATAAGCTTCTTTGGAATCAAGTTGACTTAATATAAGTACTGTCTGTATCATAGTTACTTATTATATAATGCCACAACATTTCCATCTTGAAACAATAAATCACGAATGATAATTAATCCACAGATTTTCAGAACATAATGTCTCAATTGATTGCTGATAACTTGATAATCAAGCAAAAGTCAATAAAAGCTTATTAATAACTAATTCATCCGAAGCAAGACCTTGCCACGCTTAAGTACCTATGTGCAGCTCGGTCTTCCAATCGAAACCATGAAAAGCCCTGCATCTCCAATCTATTTGTAGCGTAGTCTCATTTTCGGCTAACAACCTCTTAATTACTTCGATAGAGGAACCGAAGCATCTTACAGAGCGATTCTAATCTCATTGTGGGAGGGTCTGGGCCGTCTGAATACATCTAACTGCATCCCCTCCCTCCCACCGGCCCTCTTCTAATCGGGGTTAGACACCAATTTGCACTTCAGGGTTGCCTGAATAAGTGTCCGTTAAGCGGAAATAAAGCTCTTACTTGATGTCTTATTCGGACATTGGCTAGCTGTCCAGGAGATGGGGACGTGTGGAAAAGTAACGTCGTTAAGCGCAGAAGGTTGAATTTATTGCTTACAGTACCGTGGAACAAGCGAGTCTTTTCGATACAAGCATACCAGGGAAGATAATGCATCGCAAAGAAATGCTCTCGTAATTTAATTTTTCATACACAATGTTTCACCAGAAGTGGGTCAAAATATTTGAAAATGGATGCAAAAAATATGCTGATACGGAATGTATTTATTATGGTAATCTACGAAATGTAACTCTACAATAATCTATCCTCGGTAATCTACAAAGTGTGAATCAATGATAATTTATTTATGGTAATCTATGATGTAGGAGTATTGTGATGTAATTATTATGGTAACATATGAAGCAAAGAAAATTTTTTCCTTCAGTAATTTTTGGGGGAATGTCAGAAAATCTAAATATTCACTGGTTTGCTTTAGTTTTAAAATTCAGCTAAGGGGGAGAAATAAAGAAATATTCCGTTGTATCTTTGCCACTTACCATCAGTGCCATCCTAAAACAGTCTGCACACCCTAGTGCAAAGTAAAAAGATGGCAGTAGTGTGGGAAGAGGAGTGGAAAGATTGCTATGTGTGTCCCAACTATTAATTATTTTTGCTAGGTCACTGATGGTACCATATTAAAATATGATGATATTATAGATGGTAATATATCAAAACCGAATCATATTTGAGTGAAGAATAAAGTGGAAATGAGAGTTAATTATAAAAGCAAATAATCAATTTTTAAAAACTACCAGACAATGAAAGTGGACAGATTTGGCAGAATATGCATTTATGTATCATTTTGAAACTGCATGAAAATTGTACTCAAACTTAATTTTAAACTATTTGTTGTCAAATGGTAACAATGTTACTAATAGGAAATAAGATAACAAACAGAAAAGGAAAAGAAAGATACACCAGTAGTACAAATAAAAAGGTAATAACAAAAGATAGTTTCCCAAGATAAATACCAGCGATTCAATTTTTACAAAAAAAAATATAAAAATTAGACAATGGGAACAGATAGTAGATAGCAGAAAATGTATTCTAGTACCATTTTGAAGCTACATGAAGATTATTTTGTATGGAACCTTTTTTTAAAATTATTTGTCATCTATTGGTAACAAGACGAGCCACCAGGAATGCAAGTGTAACTTAAGCTTTGCCAGAATGATCTAAATTATTTGGCCATTGTTAGAAGAGAAGATACTGACGTCTTTTGCAATAAGTGCTGGAGGCACTTGCTTCATGCTCCTAATTTCTAAAGTGAGCTAAAATCTACTCGGCATATATTGCATTGTTAATATGGTGGGAGATTTACATTTGAATGGAAGGAGATCTCAAAATAATTTCGACCTTAACTCCATATTGTCAAAATCCGCCATCCTGGTCACGGAATGAGTGAACAGACTATAACAGAACAGGTAAACACAGGATCATTTTTGCATCAAAATATTTTCACATTTAAGATGCATGTCTACTTTATTCGGATATCAAACAATTAGAATGTTTTTTAATATAAGATTTTTTTTTGCAATTTTAACATACTTTATATTTTATCTTTAATTAAATGAAAATATAATGCGTACAAAAGTTCAAAATATGAATATGCTGAAAATGCTACCGAATAAATTTATTCAATTAAAAATAATTTCAAGTTATGATAAAATTTAAAAATTTCAGTATAAAAGATAAGATTGTATTAAGCTCAACACGCTTTTCTTCCAATTCTCTAAAATGTGATATTGTGAAATTTGGTTTTATGAATGATTGCAATGCCTTCAAATCTCCAAAATCTTGATTCGCTTCCATCTTTTAGCTTTTAAAAATAGATTACTCTGATATCATAATGTGTTCGTTACACCCGCCGGCTTGACAGAGCTAGGTTGTTCTATAGAAAATACCATGAGTGCTCAAAATAAGAATTGAAAAACACATGTAAATGTTTGCAAGCTTATTGTTCTTAATCTTCATCCTTCATTGTCTTTCTATAGTTGCCACTGTTGGCGACAAGCTGGTTCAACAAAATTATCAGTTAAATACTTTATGTAACGTCTTTTAATAGCTACTTCATCAAAATATTTTTAAGGTTCAAATTTTGATAGTCATATAATTCACTCATGCAGTTACGTTGATTGGGTTATCATGTTTGGAATGATCTATGAAGTGCTTTAAAATTACCCGTTTTTATTGAATAATGATCTTCAAATATTTATAAATCAGTCAGTTTTAGAGACTGAGTTGATTGAAGTTTATCTCTTTTTACTGAAAAACTTAACATTCTTCAATACATGGCTTAATTTATAGACTCATGTTGCATATATGTAGTTATTTACTTCAATTATCCCTTTTATAGATGGGTATTTATTACTAAAGTTTTACAAATTAGCGTTATATCCCTTTTTTTGAATATATATATATATATATATATATATATATATAAAATTTTCTCTCAAAAAATTTCTTTACATTTTTATTTTAGAAACATATTTCGTATTTATTTCATTTCATACAAGCGCGAGCTGAAAATTACATTTGTATATGTGTAATTTGCAATAATTATTTCTTTTTAAATTTCAGTTTTTGTCAATCTTATGGCTACTTATTGCTAAAAGATAATTTTTCCCTTTCATTCATAACGTGTTCGTGCAGATTAAATTTTAATGTTTTGTTCTAAATATATTGCTGAAAAACATAAATAAAATATTGGCGCACAAAAATCGCTATGTTAAAATCCTGATACCATTAGAAAGTTAATTTTTTTCTTCTTTAATTCGAAGTAAAAGTCATCTTTGCACAAGCATATTTTTGGAAGTTATAGCGGAAAAACGTCGAAATTTCGCTTAAATTTTAATTAATTCCAATTATAATTAAAAATTAGAAAAAGGGCTCCGAGGTGCACATTGTCAGTGTCCAAGGTATACACACACCAAATTTGGTAGCTGCAGGTCCAACGGTCTGGCCTGTAGAACACCAACACACACACACATTGAGGCTTATCTATACTTATAATAAAGATCAATGTGTGTGTGTGTTGGCCCTGTACATGCCGGGCCGTTCCACCTAGCGCTACCAAATTTGGCATGTGTATACCTTGGACACGGTATTATGTACCTGGGAGCGATTTTTTCGTTTTTTTTAAATTTAAATTTAAATTAATTAAAAATTAAGCAACATTTTTGCTTTTTTCCGTCATAATTTCTGAAAATATTCTTTCACAAACATGATTTTTGCATCAAATTAAAAAAAAAATAGTTTTCAAATGGTATCAGTGCTTTAACCTACAGCCCTGGCACATGGGAGAATTTTAATGAAGCAATTCACCAGCCCAATAATTTCTACCCCGAAAACCAAGGTTCCGCCAACGAAATAGTGTAGATATTCAATTTTTAAATAAGAAAGTATTTCGCGAATCAAGTATTCAACACCTTCAGGTCCAAAATCCAAGATGAAATAAGGTATGCTACAATTAAATTTTCGTATAACCAAGTTTGAAACCAAGCTATTCGTTAACCCAGTCTCTAATGCACCACCTTTCAATCCGCAAACCGATGTACTGTCATTTATCAAACGTATTAGAGTTGTGTTGATAGTCAGTTTTCGTATATACAAAAGAAGTTGATGCTGATACTCGACTGTATTTAAAATAGCTAGCAAATGAATTTTTTCCCATCTGAAGAAAACCGTGTTTCCAATGAGTATCAGTTTTCTCACTTACTACTACTGATATGAAAATGATTTCAAAACAGGATATTGCCTCTACGAAAAAAGTATTGTTGATGTTGGGCTGAAACTCCATGTTCACAGCGATAGATGGGTGAGCAAGAAGAAGAAACCACACTCTTTCCTGATATAGTTTATGTAGGGGAAAGTGAGGATTCTTGTAGTATGTGTACCGTTATATGAAGGAAAGTCCTGTAATATATGAATATGAAATAAATATTTTTAGAAAAAATATATGTTTCATATTCATTGATAAAAAAAAGATACCATCACGCATGCTTGTAACATTACCAGGGCAGGATGGCGAACTGTTATACTTTGTTTCCGATTGATACAGTATTACCGGTCTGAAAACGAATGAGACCGAGAAGATTTCTAATCGGACTCCAATAGAATCCCCCCCTCCAAAAAAATCCACATCGGACACTAGACACTCTTAGTTTGCACCAGCAATGTATCCTAGATATAAAGTATCGATAGATATACTATAAATAAACCTTACACCGCACTCTTTCCATATTTGTCATATTTTGTTTATTATTAAACAAAATAAATAATTTCAAAGTTGTTTGAAACAGCATCCGAAGTCATACTAGATAAACTTACTTGACATCGGCTTTGTATCCTTGATATAAAGTATCAGGTTGACATAGTACAAACCAACCTTACAGCGACCTCTTTCTACATCCACCAAAAGCGTAACAGAATAAACAATTCTAAGGGTATTTGAAAGAGCATCTGAAGACATATTATATATTCCACTTGATTTAAGTTTTGCATGATTGATACAAAGGCTCAGGTTGACACAATATCAAGCAACCTTTCAGTGAATTCTTTTTTTTTTTTCGGCTAAAAGTGTAATAAAATAAATAATTCCAAGGTTATTTGAAAGAGTATCCAAAGTCATACTAGATACTCTTATTTGGTATCTGTTTTGTATCTTTGATATATAGTGTCGGTTCACATACTGTCAACCAACCTTACAACCAACTCTTCCCTTATTTACCAAAAATATAACAAAATAAGCAATTCCAAGATTATTTGAAAGAATATCCGAAGTCATTTTTTACCACACTATGGAATGTGTTCGTTTATGATTCAATTCCTTTCGCATCCCACTTAAAGTGTATCCTTTTTATGGCACTGAAAACAATACCATCCGCGCAGAAAGGAGGAACAACCATTTATCTTCATAAACACAGGGTTAAAATTCACCAGAATCAAAATGATCGCACATTAAATGGCCGGAAGATTTATTGACTTGACATAAGAGCTTTCTCTCAGAATACATTTTATTACTCCCTTTGAAATATTTATCTGTTTGAACTTGTTCAGAAACACGAAGTTTCTTGCAGGTCATAATAAAAATTGGCACTATTAAAATATCAGCAAAAAATAAAATGGAGGGTAGTAAAATTATGATTGCTTTCATACATAGTTTTGAAGGAAAATATGTTATTTAAATTTCAGATTAACATTAATATTTGAAACGGTTGCCTTTGAATGAAATGAAATATGAGGCATTAAGAAAACGTAACTTGTTATTGCTACTTTTATTCAATTTAGTAAAAATACGAGCATCATTGAAAGATATTATTTAAAATGAATAAATGCACAATTAAAAGTAGCTGATTAAAAGATCGATTAAGAACACTTATATGAAATGTAATGAGTTTGCGTATACTACGTTTCTTATCTTAAAAATAATTAAGCGTTAACGTCTTTTTAAATAAATTTTACATTCATTTATAGATATACAGATTTATTATCGTGTGAGATCATATCTTTTGATTAGAGGTTTTTCAAAATGAGTAGGCTTTTGTGGCATCCATTTTTCGCTTTTAGGGTTATGTGAAGATAATGCAGAAGGTAGTCACATTGTACGATTTATCGTCACCTAAAGATACAATTTGATTTCCAAATTATACATTATCTGAATTCTTAAGAATTGTCTTAATTAATTTGTGTCATTAACCAGTTTAAACCGATTTGAAGATATCACGAGACTCTCAGATTGCACATACATCGAAATTTGAAAAGACGATGGGTTTTTCCCACATCTAAAAAGCGGTCGAGCTCCAAAACGTTGATAGCTAGAAAAATTGAAATATCTTTCTCTCTCTATATATATATAAGTATATGTATATATATAATCAATAAAAGCCAAGTTAAAAGGAAAACAATGGAATCAAAATTAAATCAAATAGAAAAATAATCTATCTTGAAGACTTTTTTAAGGATCATCCTCAGGCAGGGATTCAAAATAAGGTATTATTTCTGTGATTGATCAGACATTTAGTCCAACAGTATTGACCTCTCGTGACCAGAAAATCCCCTGAAAATTTAGGAAAAAGAGATCCACCAAACAGAAGGGACACAAAATAAAACATCAAAAAGGAATAACATCACCAAATTGAGCAAAAGTATATGCAAAAATATAAAATAAGCTATATAAGAACATTCAACCAATAATTGAAAAAAACAAACCAAGAAACATACCAGCAGCAGACAAAGAAATTTTCACTAAAGTCTCCTATCTTTCCTCTCTTTTCTTGAATTATTGTAATGTTGCAGTAATTCAAAAAAAGAGAGGGGAGATTAGATAGGAAAAGAGATTTAATTTTGATTCCATTGTTTCTCTTTTAACTTGGCTTTTATTGCTAATTTATTTAGATTCATCTGTATTTTAGTAGTAGCTGCATTTGTGCTCATTAAATACAACGATGCTTCTTTTAATTTTGTTCGAATTCAAAGTAATTTTTAGTTACGATTCCAATATTTAGTTTCGTTTTCGAAATAATTTGAATGTAGGTTTATTTAATAAATAGGTTTTAAGTTCATTATGCTTTTATTTTTTTTTTACTTATTGCACCTTAACTCCGAAATAATTTTTAGTTTCGATTCCGGCATAATTTAGTTTCGTTTTCGAAATAATTTAATTTTGGATGATTTCTGAAAATTGGTTATAATTGCTTAGTACTTTTATTATATATATATATATATATATATACACAGAGGGATAGAGAAACATCGTGATTGTTTCAAACCACCTGAAATTGGATGATGACTTAAATTTATTATAATGTTCACACATGAAATTTGCGATTGTAGATTTCAATTTTACTTTTTTTTTAAATTTATTTTTGTATCTTTTATGTACAGTTTTTAGCCTATCTTAAGGTAATTCGTCACACGTAAGCTGTATGACAGTAAAAAGCTTCCTGCCAACTTTTCAAAACGCAAAAGTTAATAAATAATAGGATCAACTAAATATCAGACAAATTTTTTTTCCGAATATATTTTTTGAAAATGTTTTTTCACAAAAACAATTTTTTTCATCGTATTAAAACACGAAGAATTACCTTTTCGGTGACATCTGTGCCATTTATTAACTATTCTTTTTCAAATTTTATAATATATTGAGTCTAATTTGAAATACAATCTATGATAATGCTTTTACCGCTATAACTAAATTCAAACTTTTTTTCATACATCCATCAAATCATTTAAATGCGCATTTTTGTCAAATATAAAAAATCGTTTTCTTTGAATATTAATTCTGAAATTCGATTTTCATTTATCGCATATATTTTTTAATTTTATTCACTTTGTATATACACTTTTTAATTTATGCTAATTCATTATTTTCAATTTCCTGAGATTCATTATTTTCAATCTTATTAAATAAAAAGTGGAATTTTAAGTAAATACGTTTTATAGTAATAGTTTAAAAGTCAGGAAAGCGATTATACCGAGAGAGCAAATTGGCCAACAACGTTGATTAGTTTGCAGTAATTTTCGAAATCTGAAATATTTTCATTTCAAAATTATTTTAACAAGAAAAATGTTTTTTGGAGAAATAATTTATCTAGCGCTTATTTATAAATCACCGAATTTCATACTTTTTCTTAAACAATTTCTAAGAAAAAGAAAATTTTGAATCTTCAAAAAATTTCGCGGCTAGATTTTAAAGAATCTTTCCATTTTAGATTTGCTAATTATTACTGTTCATGTGAATACTCTACTGTATATGGGAATACTACAGCTAGAAAAATCAATTAAAATAAATTTGAATATTTCTTATTTGTCTACTATATACCGAAGTTTTAAAATTAGTTTTTATTTTTTATTATTGAGATCCGATATCACCCCTTTTTTTATGCGAATTTTATATTAAGCTGGTAAGAGGAGAAATGACATGATCTAAGCTTATGTTCTGGAAATCTTTTATTCAGTGGAATAAGGTTTCGAGCATAAGACGTCCTGATATCGAGGTTCATCAAAGGAGTGTATTTCCGAAAATAACAGGAAGAACAGCTATAAAGCTTTAAATTAATCACGTGATCTTTAAATCCGAATCATTTGTTTTACATTCAGTTTAAGTTCTTTTATAACGACATTTTGAATTTAATCTGATAGAAAATGTCTCAGGAAAGCGGCTTAGAATGTTCGTTGTAACTTAATTGCAATGTAGCATGGCATTTTGTTTATTTCGATAATTATAAATTTGAGTAATATGTTTTCCTATTTATTAGATTGGAAACTATGAAACGGGCGTTTTCTGCTTAATTTTACTGTCATTCAACGCCCGTTTCATAGTTTCCAACCAAATACTTTCTTATGCGTTGCAATAATATGCTACATCCTGCTTTTAAATTCGTTGTGCAGCCAAAAAAATTGCGTATTTTTTAGTTCTATTCTTTTATTAACTGAATAATTCTAAAATTGGATATTAATATTTTTGATTTTACTCTAAAGGACACATCGAATTTTTTTTACCTAGTTCATTCGGTTTTTATGCTCATTCATTTCATTCACTCATTTAAAAAATATGGAATTTTGTTATAATTTTATCCTTACTTTCTAATGCGCTAAAAAAGTTGTAATTTTTTATTGTATTTTTTAGCAACAATATTCCCCTTTAAAACTTTCATATCTTAATTGCCCAGCATCCAAACATGTTGAAAAGGTGGCATTTGCAAATTGCATTTTTGAAAAATTCTTTCACTGGATAGAAAAGTTTTTGAGCAATCCAAAACAAATTTAGTTTTGTCTTCATGTTAATTAGAAGTCAAGATATTAGTATTTCCGTAATGATCAGTAAATCGCAAGTGGACATTTAAATAACCAGAAGTACCGATTTATGGAGACAAAAACATGCTAAAAATTTGTGCAAACACAAATTTAATATTAAATACGGAAAATATTTTACACTGAAAAACAAAATGTCAAGAAGAGTTTTAATGATGTTTTGTGGAAATATGTACCTAAATATGTCTTTGTTGAGCTCTAAATCCTCAGATTAAGGTTGTTTATGTCTGTAATTCGTTTTGACAAAGGTCTTATGGGATGACTGAATATCCTCAAGTTTGTTGAAGCGTGCAAATTGAATTAGAGCATTGCTGAGCTAGACAAAGACAGAATAAATGAATCCAAACAACATCCACTGCCAAATTCCCAGAAAAAGATTAAAATTATTAGAAAAGGAAAAGTATTTAATGATGTTTGGGAAGAAAGTATAACCTATAAATGTGTTGAATTTTAAGTATGTACGCCTATAATTTATTTTTAAAACAATTTGCTGTAAATTTTAAATGCATTTTTCCCAAACTGATTTTTACTCATTTGTTGCTCACTCCAAATCAAATAACTCAAAATTTAATAACCATATTACTTTAAAATTTAATACATTTTGTCTTTATACTATTTTCTAGAGAATCAACTAAAAAAATTTAGATAGAGTGAATAGTTTTTAATTTACAACCACTTGTTTGAATAATAATATCATCATGGTTGTAAAATTTTTATTATTAAAAACATACAATTGTAGTTCAAGCCCTAGAGAAAACTATGCAGTTTATTTTGGTATAAGTTTTGTTAGGATGAGTATAATAATAGCTTTTGGTGAAGCCAGTTTGGAGTTTTATAAGAATTTGCTTAGTTTTATGCTATTAAATGCCAATTTTGAAAAAGCTTTCATATTTATTTCAAATATTGTTATCCTATTACTAATTTTGATTAGTCCTAAACCCAGAAGTATGGTTAAATTATGTTTACACCATGTTTGGCTAAAAAAGTATTCGGATACCTTAAATTAAATATATATTTTTATTCCTTACAAGTGGCGCTATCTGGAAAGGAACGGACAAATTATTTAAAAAAATATTTATTATAATATTTTTACTATTTATAATGATGAATTATAGATCAAGGACTTTGAAATAAAAATTAAAGATCAAACAAAATTGTGCTTTTTAATAAAATTATTAAAAATAAAATTTTAAGAATTGATTTTGTTAACTTAATTACTGTGTTAAAAGAACCGCGAGGACTTACATTATAAACGATATACGGCTACACTCAGTTTCCTTATTTCATAACTAAAACGAAGTCTCAAAACATTAAGTCCGGAGAAAGTTTGAACATCCTAGGGAGAAGGAAAAAATTTCTCACAAGAATAATTATCTCTATCATACAGACCATCTCTTAAATGGGGTTCCAAATAATTAAATTCGAGAACGATGCTTATTTTTTTTTCTCTTCCGAGTCAAAACAAATTCCTTAAACGCATAAAACAAATATACCTTATTATCTAACATCTTTAAGACATTGAAAAAATTGCGCTAATTTTATACCATAACACTTAACAATACTAGCGTATTATCTTAAACTTTTAGGTATCCCATGTTCCCTGACTGTAAAAAATCTGCGCAATTTTCATTTAATGCTCCACACAGATTAACAAAAAAAAATATATTAACCTTGTAATTTATAATTGCAATCAAACTTATACTTGAGGATATTCTGTTCCACTTAGAAAGTAACTATTTTTTAAGGCCACCAAAAATGTATCCACTTAATTTCTCTCTTCCAAAAAAGTCGCCAAGACCACTTTTACAGAGAGAGTAAATTCAATAAACCCACTTCACGAACTCATGCAAGAGCGAAGCTGGTTTCTTGGGCTTTCGCTAATAGTTTAAGTTGAGGCATAATGCATATATTGCGTGAACTGCAACACTAAACTCGCGGTTTCTTGTAGTGCGAATTTAATGTTTGGGGTTTTTTTTTAAATATGTATGTCGGAATCTACTTCTTATGTTTTGCTTTTTTCCCCTTCTTTTTCACTTACGAATCTGCATACGACCATTAATTCTACGCTTTCTTCTTGCTTATGTTTGAGCGTTTAAGAAAATTAACCAGACGTTTATATTTCTTTGTGTTTTTTGCTAGTGTGTGTTTATAATCGGAGAACGCCCACTACTTTTATGCCTGTAACCACGTTTATTCATCAAAGTCTCGTTTTCTTTGGGGGGTCGTTCCATTATTTCCAGAATAATGCATTTCGATCTGTGAAGTTTTTGATGTGCTTTCATTTACTTACTGTGTGTTAATATGAATATCTTTCGAAAGCACAAATTTATCATTTTAACCACGGTGAATTTTATTGAAGGATATGTGTATTTATTGCTAGAATGGGATATTTTAGAAAGATTGTCACCAGTTTTCACCGTTTGGTTTCTGTCGGAATACTTTTAAAAGCTATTAAATTGGCGCATAATTATTTTGAGCACTATTCACTATGAAAATGAAACATAAAAGCTTATTAGTAAGTTTTTTAAATCATTAATACGGAACGTAGTCAGCATCTACTTCAATAACTGAGTGGTGGTTGAATGCCCCACATTGAAGTTTTCGGCCAGCATTCGAGTTGTTAAGCTTTCGTCTACCCCGTCCCTCCTCTGCCAGAAGTTTCTGGTCTTCAAAATCCAATGGTCGGTTTTCTGGCTTATCTTTTAAGCTACTGTCAGTTTTGTTGCTGGCAAATCATTCCCTGCGTCGACTTTCGCTGATTGTGCCCTCGCCGATAAGTTTGTTAAGATCGCGAAAGGACTAAGCTTTTTTCCATTTTTCTCAAAGTGATAATCATAATATGACGAATATGAGTAAGGTTATCCACACGCCTATTTATAACCTAAATGAATATTTTTATTTATAAATTTATAAAATATTGTAATATTTTATTAAAATGTAGGAAGTCAAAGAAACGCCTGATAATTATGCACCAACCCAATATTTCATTCCCTATCGTACTCAAATTATCTTTGGTATAAATATCAGAATACTCTATTCTAGAATGAATGTCTATTGTTGCAACATTTTACTGGCACTACATGACTTTGTAGATCAGCTAGATCACCGAAGAATAGCGATTGTGTTTATTTTGAATCAAATCTCTTATACAAGAATGTAAGCTCATAATTCCATTCGAAACATTTAAGCTGCAAATTATCATTGACATTAAAACCATATTACTTTAATAGTCTTACATTTACTCTAATCGTTATGATCATAACCCATCGTAGCTCATGATTCCCACCAAAAAAATTTAAAGAAAAAATTATCATCGATATAAAAACCATATTATTTCAATAGTCTTATACTTACTCTGATTACTGTTATCATAGCTTATTATTCCCTTCAAAAAATTTTAACAACAAACGATCAACAACATAAAAACCGAGATATTTCAATAGTCGTACTTTTGCCCTGATTTATTGCAATCATAACGCAACATAGCTTATGATTCTCTTCAAAAGATTTCTGTAATAAATTAGCATTGACTTTAAGACCATGTAGTTTTAATAGTCCTAAACTAGTTATTTTCATTGCAAATATAATTCATACCATTGAAATCAATGATATTATTAGACTACAGCACTATTAAAAGCATGATTGTCAGGCTCATCTATCTTAATTTATGTGTTGCTGTGACTTTCCAATACATTCCTTATGTAAACTACAGAAATATTGAGCAGAATCTTTCTTCCTTAGAAATAAGCAAAGGGAGAAAATCACACAGTAAAATATTTGATAAATAAAACAAATTCCGTTTATTGCAGCCATAAAATATATTGCTAAGAGGCTGAGCAAAAATTATTTTTAGATATTTGTAAAAAGTCAGATACAAATTCCCACGTTTATTAGAATGTCATCATTAAACATGTAATTACCTGAATATTGTAATGGTGTAAAAACTATATTATTATGGTGAAATTATATATGGTGGTAGAAATTATGGTGGAAAAAAATAACAAAATTTTAGTTAATTTTATTTAATGAGATACATTAGAATGAAGAGCTCTATAATGACTGTTGCTATAGTTATTCTTTATTATTAAAACCATAGAATGGCGACGAAACTATAGAATGAGCGATAAAACTATAGAATGGTCATTCACTTTTTTTCTTGTGCCTGTACCATGATTTAGGATAAAATTCAGGTTGTTCTGCTTAAAAAAGTTTTGCTTTTAGTAAAAGTTTTTTGTATCAGAATATTTGACATTGGTTTTTTGTAATGCTGTTGTTAGAATGCTTTATTATAAAAAGGGTTGTTTTATTCTGGATTAGATTGAAAATGTTTTATATGACCGATGTTTTAGGAGTGCAAATGCTATTTTTCTTGAAATATCCTATGATAGAATGTTATCGACACAGGGATCCTGTTGGAGTAAATGATAATTTTCTAACTTATAACCTTAACTTATTTACATTAAAAAATTTTCTCCTGGCATATATAAAAGTTTTTATTAAAATTGATGATACTTTTTTCTCATATTTTTACTATATTCCCGTTCAGGATCATTCCTGAAAAGGCAACTTTCCTCCTCATTTGCCCTTATTTTAACGATATTTTGCAAGAAAATAAAATATAACTATATATATTTCACATACCATGTGTTCAAATAAAAAGGTAAGAAACGACACTGTCGGTATAAATGAAGACTTTATTCAAAGTGTGCACCATAGGCCTGACCACAAAGATCCTTACGATTAACGAACCGAAGGATTAATTTCTGTGTCCATGACGAGACCCAGTCCTTCACAGCCTCCATGAGTTCGTCATGCAAGGTCTGATACTTGTTGAATTCCTCGAGCACAGAAGAACCATTAACTTCTATGTGCACCGTGAGACACTCCGAAAACTACGCAGGTCCATCAAGAGCAACAGATTGGGGCTACTCAAGGAGGGTGGGGTTCTGCCCTATGATAACGTGCTTTCACAAACCTCTAGGAACACACAAACGGAGCATGTCAAGTGCAAAATGGGGCAGCTCTACCAACCATTCAGCTGCCTGGACATGTTGTTCTCCAATTTTCATGAGTTTTCTCCCCTTAAAAAACATCTGAAAAGAAAGGGCTTCAAATAGGACGGCGAAATTAAGGACGGTGTAAAGGATTGGATCTCGTTACGACAACAGGAACTCCGGGTGCAAGGAATCTTTGACCTCTTTAATCAATGTGATCGTTGTACTCCAACTATGGTGTATACTTTGAAAAAAGCCTTCATTTATACCCACAGCGTCGTTTCGTACCTTTTGGAGTATCAAATACGTTTCAAATAAGATAATATTTTATATAAAAGAGATAAAAGGATTAATCACAATTACCATAATCAAATTCTATTATTTAGATAACATACAAATACATACAGAATTGCAAAAATAAAAGATTCATAATGAGAAGGATGAATTTCAAAACAGAACAGATAAAAATATGTAGTAAAATTTAAGTTTATCATCGACAATTGATAGCAATTAAAATGCCGCAATATATTGCCAATTCCGATATTGCCGTCATAACCGTCATGTAGATTTTAAACAAGTTACTGATTTAATTGAACAATTTTAATTTTATCTTCAGAAATAAATCTTAAAACATCTCTCATAACAAGAGACAAATTATCTGCATTCAATAATTCTTTAGTAGCGTTATTTTGACTTAATTTGCACTTTTAGTACCATTATTTTAAAAGTATGTAGTTCATAATTCCCATAATAACCAATCAATGGCGAGTTGCTAGAATAAACGATTCTTATAAATTAGACTAAATTTAAAAGCAGAAACGATAAAAATTAAGTATTAAAATTAAATTTGTCTCAGGTACCTGACCGTAGTTTAAAAAAACTCTACTGATTATTCCGAATTTCCCTCGTACAGATTCTAAACAGTCGTTGATTTAATTGAACTAATTCAAAATTACCTTCGAAATAAACCTTAAAACATCCCTATTAACAGAGAACAGATTATCGGAATTCAGTCATCTTTCAGCACCATTGTTTTGACTTTTCACTAACTAATTTTGAACTTTTCTTTTCTTTTTTTTTTTGACATAAAAAGAGATTATAGACAAAATGTATTACAAGTTCTTCTACAATGACACATGGCCTTCAGAATATTGTTTAGCCTCCAATTCCCACTCAAAGTCAAACGAAGATTCCTTTAGAGGTCTGAGAAAGATAAAAAATGAAACTAATATTTAAAAAAAAGCACAGGAAAGTAATGCACTGAAGAAAAGGGTCTCAGGAAATTAAGATGAAGTTACAGATGCCACATTCCATGAAAGTGGACATCAGGCGATATGAAAAGTTCCAGAACCACACCGGTTATCTGCTCTCTGCCAACCACTTGTAACGAATCTTTCTTCCTTTTCTCAAAATGAGGAACAGTGAGGGTAGAAACATAAATCGTGTTCGGTGCTCTCAGAATAAGGTGGTTTATCATCGTTTTTTAATTAAAGTTGGGACGTGTTGTAATTCATTCGGAGTGTACATACAGGATTGGTAAGGTAGACGTCTAATAAATCGCTTCTGCAAGCGTGTTGTCGGAAGCGATGAACAAGCAACAATTAAATTGCGACTTGTTGAACTCATACCTATCCCACGCGTTTTGTTTCGTAATGAAATGACATCTCCTTTGTATTAAAACTACGGAGAATTCCTCAAGTGATGTTCGCGATATTATATTTTTAATCCCTTCACTAAGCGATACATTGCTACGATAATGTTTGTATTATAAAAATTCATAATAATTCTCTTTTTAAGGGCTTCAATAAAGTGTATGAGATACTACTATCAATTATTCCTTTTTCAAGAATAAACATTGCATTATAAAAAGTAAATTCGATATCGAATTTGAAGAAATAACCCATTTCAAGGCCTCAAAGCAGATTTTTGGCATTTAACTTATATGTTTATCGTACTGTATGTATATGGAAATTCAGATTCACTTACGGGGTAAGTGGGGGTAATGAATGCAACCTAATTAGAGATCAATCTAATTGTAGACCAGATTAGTTTTGAGAAAAAAAGACTTTTGCAATAAATATAGAGTATGTGTGACATGACATTTTATTAGTGTACGAAAGAATTAAAGTTGAAAGTTAGATACTCAAAGCATGTTATTTATATATTTAACTAAACTGAAGCCAGAGTTCTGGTTTAGGGATAGTACGTCTTCCCCGTGATCTGGCGTTTCAGGTTCGAATCCTGGTTCGTGGATGTTTGTTCTTCCCTCGTGTTCTATCTGTGAGATGTGTGAATGAGCTTCTTTGTAAAAAGGGGTAATTCAAGCAAATGTGTGTCCTCTTCATTTGAGCTGGGAGTCAGACTTATGCCTTTTGCGCTCAGGGGTCTTTACTCTCAGAAGCTATTGCATTCCCCTCTTTGTGTTAACACGGAAACATCATCATCATCACCATCTCCGAGAATCAAATTAAAATTGGAGGGTTTGCTGCAAAAAGGTGGTATTATTTAAGTTTACAGAGAGTCATAAAAAACGTCTCAAAATTTTTAATTTTAAAGAGGAAGACGTCTCCATTCTTTGTGTAACGCGGAGCTACATCATTTGGATTGGAGCTTTTTTTTGGATTGGAGATTTTTTTTCCTTCAATGGTTTATTACATGATTTTGAGAGGGATTCTATCCCTTCTCTCTGAGAGAACCTGCGGAATTCAGCAGTTTTTATAGAGAGTAGGGAATAAAAAAATAAATAAATGGGAATTGGATCAGGGGTTACATTTTAGAAGGAAGTTAATGTGGGCTAAATAAAGATAAAAATTAGGAAATAAATGATGACTTAAATATAAATATAATTTTGCAATAAATATATATACATATTTTTTTAATTTTAGCTTTAATTTATTACACCTTTGGAATCATAGTTTGTACAAGACTAAAATAATGATGAAATTGTCTTCTGTTTATATTGTCATATAAGAGCAACGGGGCAGAAAATTTTCCCTTCAATGATTTTATAGTAAGATTTAACAGGGATTTCTTCACCCCATGTAGACTGTAAATTAAAAGAATCTTAGGTATCTTTAAAAGGATGCTGTAAGAATTGGGGATTTTCCCCTCTTCTATCGGATTGTGAGAAAATGATTAAGTCATCAGTTTTTTAGAACATGTATTAAAAGCAATTAAATAAAAAGTAGGAATTGCATGAGAAAATAAGAGAACATTTTATAATGAAGTTGATTTGGTTAAATTAAGGTAAAAGTTAGGTAATTAATTATGATTAAAATTAGTTTAAGAGACATCATTGCATATATATATATATATATATATATATATATATATATATATATATATA